>VWPU01014169.1:0-181315 GCA_013398955.1 Callaeas wilsoni | reverse complement strand
TTTATATATTATATATTTATATAATGTTTCTATTATTATATTTATATATGTATTCAAGCATTAACAATGCTTGAAAAGCTAACTGATAGCACTAAGATCTGCTGAGTAAAGATTTTTTTCTTGAAGGAGTAACCCAGTGTACCAGTATAGGTTGGGGGTCAACCTGCTGGAAAGCAGCTCTGTGAAGAAGGACATGGGTGTCCTGGTGGACAGCAGTCTGCTCCTGGAGAGGGTCTGGTAGAGGGCAAGAAAGATAATTAGGACTGGAGCATGTCTCTTATGAGGAAAGGTTGAGACAGTTGAGCCTGTTCAGCCTCAAGAAGAGACAACTTAGAGGGGACCTCATCAAGTGCGTAAGTACTTGAAGGGAGGGCTTCAAGAGGATGGATCTAGGCTCTTCTCAGTGGTGCCAGGCAATAGGAAAAGAGGCAATGGGAAGAAACTGATGCACACCTGAAGAGGAGGAAGAACTTTACTGTGTAAGTGACCGAGCACTGGAACAGACTACCTAGAGAGATGTTGGAGTGTCTCTCACTGGAGATGTTCAAGAACAGTCTGGATACAATCCTGTACAATGTGCTCTGGGATGACCTTGCTTGAGCAGGGAGGTTGGGCCGGATGACTCACTGTGGTCCCTTCTACCCCAACACGTTCTGTGATTCCATGATTCTGTCTTTAATCCATTTCCACATGAACATCAATCCTCCCCCATTCCAGTTTCTCCTGCTTTGCACGTACTCTGTCTTGAAACCATATGGGAAAATTCTGTTAGATTGAACTTTACATCTGTAGAATCCTGATGATTTCAAGGAAGATAATTTTATCATAAATCATACCGTTTAAGCCATCATATTTAAGCACAATATGTGTTGTAATTTTGTGCATGTATTTTGACAATAGTTGATGTTAAAAGTATAATTTACTTTTTCGATCCTTTAGCCTGCATCTAGCCTTTATGCAGATACTGAAATATAGAGTTCCTCCCCCCAAAAAAAATTTGATCTGACCCAATTTATTGCTTTACTCAAGTTACTGAGAATTCTATTTATGTTATTTTAAACTTCACCTTTACATCCAGGATACCAGGGTTAAACTAAAAGAGAACACTACAACTGTTTTTTCTTGATTCTTTTCAGTTTCTTCTAGTCATTAAAATTCAGTCTTCTTCTATTCATTTAAATTACATCTATAACACATGCCCTTGTTATTCACATCTTCTAATATTATTCACAACACCCACCCAATTACCCATACTTAGCAAATCTAAATGAAATCAATATCTATCAAATGGAATCATGCTCTTCCTGCACTTTGTTTCTAAGTCTTAATCAAATTACTTTTATTCCTCCTGTAAGAGCAACATTATTATGCACTTGCAGTACCATTATTAACAATAGCTCTGAACCTACAGAAATTTCTTCCTACATGTACATTCTAAAAATGTTCTTAGTAAGTTCAGATTATTCAAGCATCACCTAAACCCATCTCTTCATACTAAAGCAGATAGCTGATGTCCCATGGATGTAAACTAGTGAACCTCTACCTATAGACCTGATATGTCCTGTTTCTATCTTTTTTGCAAAGAGATTTATTTCATGTGAATAAGCACTCCTACTGTGCTCGCAAGAATCATCAGGAAAAAAAATGCTCTTTTATGCTCTCTGTGTAATTATCCCAGGTGATTTCAAAAGAAGGAGGGTGAAAGAATCAGTGCCCTAATCCTGCATAACGCAGCAGGATCTCTGCCAGTTTGTGCTGTGTTTTATGCTCAGTAGCATACCTCCTAGTCTAGCCAACCTGCATAAGCAAGAAGGATTTATTGCCAGAGAAGTGCCTGGAACCACTTGCTTTGCTTTCTCTTACCATACCATCCAAATGGACACATCTGTTAGGAGCCGGATTTCCCCCAATAATTGTTACAATTAATCTTATGCTTCATTTATCTGCCTAAAATTCCCATTTACCAATCTGACATTTTTAAATGACTGTATGACACAAAAATATTCAGAAATATTGTCTTCCTCTCTTATTTTTTATTAGCTTCTCTTAAATGATATTTCACTTCCTACAAAACAGAAAATAAGAACATACTGTTTCAAAGTAGGTGATGGTTACATGGAAACAGCTGATCACCAAAAAAGCTTCAAAAGATCTTGCTGTGGAAAGGGAACAAAAATGTGCATAAATGTGGAAAGAGAAGGGTAACTTATATAGTCACTTCTGATACATTTGTACATGCAACAGTAATTTAAATGAGATAAATTTCCTTCTTACTCCTGCCTATAAGGCAAAATATAAAGGTAAGTACTTCATTTATAGAAAGTTAATTTTTACTGGCTTTGTTTTATTTTGTGGGATTTTTTTTCCAAATGTGATATACAGAATGGGTAGAATGATAAAGTAGATAGAATAGACTTGACAGTTAAGGTTCTTAATTCAGCAAAGCAATTGGGGTTATGTTTAGCCTTTAATTTCACAGCAGAAAAAAATCATATGGACAGTAAGAATTAAGTTTGCTAAGACAAAGACTACCTTATTACTGCTTTCATACATTTATAACTGACAAACAATTTGGACTCAAGAGACTGAGGTTAGGCTCTCTGATGGTTTTACTTTAGGAGGTTCTAATGATTCATCTGTTCATTATTGAACAGCTATCAAGAACCTTGGGCTCCTGACTCTATCAGTTTGCAGCTGCAAGAATATTATTTTGCTTGGCTCTAGGATCACAAGAAAATTCCGGCTGGCGGGAAAGTCTCTTGGGGAGGTCTGCAGTCTCAGAGCAAGCTCAGCCACAGGGTCAGACCAGGCTGCTCAGGGCTTTGCACAGTCAGGATTTTGAGCAACCCACTGTCAAAGACAGCCATCCATCCTTGGCCTTTGCTCCATGGATAGGCTACCTTTGTGGGGAAAAGATTTCTCCTTACCCCCAGCCTGAACTTCTTTTTGTTTCAGCTTGTGGTGCTGCATCTTGCCCTCCCTTCACACACCACTGTGAAGAATGCAGCTTGCATGCTGCATGCCCAACAACCACCAGTCCCCTATCATGGCTGAGCCAGCCACAGCCCCACAGCTACACCGAACAGTCCAGAGCATCCAGACCCACCTTTTCAGTAGCTTCTGCTCAACACAGTCATATTTGTTGTCATCCTTTCTCTAATGAAGGCCTGAAACTGGAAGTTTGTGGTTTCTCCAAATGGAATTGAATGTGGTAAGGAGTGCCAATGACAACAAGAAAGGCTTGTGTAAGTAGGTCACATAGATGACGAAAGGAAGATTAGGGAAAATGAGGTTCTTCTGATGAATAAGGAACCCATTTACCCAGAACATGGAAGAAGCTGAGACGCAAATTGCCTTCTTTGCTTCATCCTGCAGTGCAGCAAGACTGGTCTTCCAGAACGACAATCTTATGCACATTTGCATACAGTCTTCATGCTTACATACATTTACTTTCAAGGTACATAAACATATAGGACATTATAAAACTGAAAATGCCAGTGCTCTCAGTGCTTGATGTTGTTGTAAAAATATTTCAAGTATTGTAAAGTGACAATATTTATGTAAATCAAACCATGTTTCTCTATCTTGCATATAAAACACAATAAAACAAACATCTAATTTTTTGTTTCTCCAGAAAATATCTAGTTGAGATTTGGATAAGAAAACATTTTCAGACCCTTTTCTTTCCAGATGAAAATATTAGTTAGCAGAGCAGAGGGGTATGAAGGCTTGGTGAAGGGAGGGTTCAGGAGCCTTTTATAATACTACGTTTATTTTTAGATGTTAAAACAATTCTACAGATGCAACAGGAGGCACTGCATGTAGCAGTGGTGTTTATATGGCAGTTCTAGGCCTGACAAGACCACCTGCCCTATTGCCTTAGTGATACAGCCTACCACTAGAAGAAATTGGAGTTTTACTTGTTGCTGAACAAGTAAAAGATGCCTTCTAAAAGATGCCTTCCAAAAGATGCCTTCCAAAAGATGCTGATGTGTCTGTAGGTGTGTCGGAGAGAGAATTGCATCCACAACAGAAGTTTCCCAATGGAGTGTCAAGAAGAAGAACAAAGTTACAGTTTATAGCAATTAACAATGTATGTACCCTACTACATGCCTCCCTTTAATTTCTTGATGAAGGTATTTTTTCCTGTTAGTATAGAAGGAAGTTACATGTAAAAATCAGGAGCTCATTAACATACAACATCTTAACTGAACAGGGCTTTAAAATCATAGAAAAGATTTGCCATCTATTTGCTGTTGAAACTGGTTGAAAAATAGAGATAGAATGTGATTAAACTACTACAGCTGTTGAGAAGTACTTTACAGAACAGTAGAAATGAAGCTACAATTTACTGACTATAGACAAAAAACTGTAAATATTTTACGATAAAAATAATAATTTAAAATACTCTTGTAGTAGATCAGCTTCAATGGATACTGGAATTGTCCACTTCTTTAGTTTTATTGCCAACGAAGTATTAGTTTGTATCTGTTATATTCTGGTAGAGGAAGGAATTTTAAAATTTAGCAACAAATTAAATATGATCTTATGATTTTATTTTTAGTACAGATTAGAAATATCTGTCATTCTAAGTTGTTTTATATTAAAGGTATTAAAATTACTCCTCTAACCAGAATCCTGAAAATTTACTTGAACACACAAGTAAGGAGCTTTGTGTTTACTTTCACTAGAGCTGTTGGGAGTTCTTTTAAATGTCAAGAATTTGGGTGGTTTTATCTCCTATACATTGCATTAGAACTGAATTATTTATACATATCCATATATGTATTATATATATATATATTCAGTTTCCTTGCTTTTTCCTGCATTAGAGCAATGATCCGAATTTAGCAGATACAGGAGTAAATGACTGCTAGACATAAATTCTGAATGGTATTGCAGTTTTCATGAAGAGCACTTGCTCATCCTTGTGATATTATCCTGGCTAAAATATATCATCAACAAAAAACCCCAAACCCTACCTTCTTGATCTGAAACAATTACTGTAGCATACTAAGTGTTAAAACTATTTGGATGAATGTAGCACTTGATTTTGGAGCTAGGTTCCTTTTAAAATTTTTTTTCCCCCATAGTAATAGGTCTGCAACTGTACTGGAATACAAGATGTAATGGAAAAACAAAACCTCTGTTTGTCTGAGTTAAATAGAGTCTGTTTCTCTCCCTCTCTCCCTCTTTCTCTGGGCCAGTTAAAATGCAAATACACAAATAACAAGCACTTGCACCCACACAACATAGATAAAGAATAATGCCACTTGCATTGTTAACTTTTGTGGTTCTTGAAAGGTTGCCAGTAGTTGTCCCTTATTCTCTTACAAATAAAACTAGAGGACATGTTCTATTTGTTGATGTTACTTTAACTGTTTTTATTTGTGCTAATACTCCTGCTTACCCCTTAACTATTAGATTTCTGCTGTTGTTCTCTCACAGCAATTTCGATAAATGAACATCTGTTAATGATTAGCCAAAAAGTACAGCATTTCTGCAACAATGAGTCTATAGGGTAATAACTAGTTGCTACTTACAGGAAAATTTTTCATTTAGGCAAAGAAAGAGAGGGAAGGTTATACCAAAACCATTTAAAGTGTAAAGCTCCAAAGAGACGTGGACATGATTCTGACCTTGCTTGCACTGAAGTTGATGAGGCTGTTAGAGATGCTGGTTTTATCTGTCTTTTACAATTTCAGCCAGCAAAAGCTAGTTTGTTCAGATCACTGTGCCACAGAGAACTTAACTTAGTCTCTTACTAAATGAGTGTGTGGTCCACTGGGCTTTGCTCAGCAAAGCCCTTTACAGACTCTGTAGCCACTGCTTGTACTAAACCCCACTTTTAACAAAGACAGTGAACTCTAGTAGTCAAACTCCAAGTCAAATGTTGAAGAAATTACCCTACCACTTTTTAGCAGTTTTAGTAGTTAATTTATATTTCTGTGGAGGCTCTGAGTCAGATTTAGATCATGCATGCTAAAATATCTTTTAAACGGATACTGTATTTTATTTGCTTTCAACGAGATGTGTCCATATGGGCCCCTCTGCTATTTTGCAATAAATACCAAAATAATCACCAGGTGCTAAATCACTACCTTAACCTGTGGCAAATGGAAAAGGTCGATTTTTTCCTAGCAAAGAGTCAACAGGTTCTGAGCAATCCTGGAAGGATGCAACCTATCTTTAAACTAAAAACTTTTACCATGAAAACAGTGATGGAAGACATCAAAATAAGGAGTTGTCATGGCAACTGGCATGCTGAGGATAAGTATGTTGATAAGAAATTACAAACAGATACAAAAAAATGAAGGAATAAATCGGATTGCTAATTAGGAATTCAGTCATACAGTTACACATCTTGAAGGGTGTGAAATATTTCCCCAGTGAACATCAACTATTTGGCTGGTGAACACTGACAGAGGTGTTACTGCCTGTTTCCTGCCCACAAGGCATAGAGGGAACATTATATTGTGTTCTGAATTGCATTGAGTCAGGGACTTGTCTCTGACACTAAAGAGCAAAGCACTTTGCTTTCCTTTCCTGTTTCTTCATGAGACAAGGGGAACTCTGGGCAGCAAACCTAAAGGTCATCCCTTCACATCTAGGGCACTGAGGGACATGAGTAGAACAGCTCCATCACCCAATAATCTATTACTTCTCTTCCTCTCACATCTTCCTATAAGACATTATTTCTTCTTCAATTATTGTTTTTATTAGTGCCAGTGTTCCAGGTGTTTGTCCACAATTTCTATAGCCTTCTTTTTGCATGTGACATTGAAATACATGGTCTGTGCATTACAAAGGAGCTTACTAAAGTTGCAGATCTGATAAATGAAAAGTAAAGAAGCACCAGAATTAACATGGTAATGCAACATCTGCCTCTATGCAGTGCAAATCAGTTTTTCCTCACTTGTCCACCACTACTGGAGTGACGTGGCTAAGGAATCAGACTACATGGTAAGATACAACAAAATTTTATAGATATAGTCCTGTTTTAAGCCTAGCAGCATATAGCTATTTATCTACCTATTGTTCTGTAATATTGTTGCACAGGAGTTTTGCTGGTTCATTCAGATACTTGATAGAAAGAAAACAGCAAAGGAATAAATCCTTAGAGCATAAAAATTTGAAAGAAAAATTATAGAAACTTGGTATAGAAAGAATATCAGTCAGTTTTCTTAATTGCTGGGCAAGGCTTGGCTGTGGACTTTGTAGAGTTTAGTACTAGTCTTTTCTTTTCTGGTATGTCCAGAAGCCTGCTTTCTAACAATGACGATCCTATAGTCACAGAAGAAAATAAGGATTGTATACAGGTGTTAAAGTTTATGTCTTCCACTTTTAGTCATAATAAATAATTCTTAAGAAAATTGAATAGGACTATCATTTTAAATCTCACCAGAGAAAACTTTTTTTGGAAGTTTCTGCTAGAAGGTGCTCCTTTACCTTATAAAAACTTACAAGTATTTCCCAGTCTTCAGTACTGTATTAATTAATGGCTGTTTTAGGATTCCTTAGTCTCATCAGACTTTATTTTTTCATAGAATCATAGAATATCCTGACTTGGAAGGGACCCAAAAGGATCATCAAGTCCAACTCCTGGCCCTACTCAGGACAGCCCCAAGATCACACGTTGTGCCTGAGAGCACTGTCCAAATGCTCGTTTGAATGCTATCAGGTCACAGGTGCTGTGGCCACTTCTCTGGGAAGCCTGCTCTGGTGCCCATCCACTCTCTGGGGGAAGAACCTTTTTCTAATACAAAAACTAAACTTACCCTAACATAGGTTCTTGTCATTTCCTCAGAGTAACTGGTCAGCAGAAAGAAAAGATCAGTGCTTGCCTCGTCTCTTCTCCTTGTGAAAAAGTTGTAGACTGTAGACTGATACAGTCTCATCTCAAGTCTTCTCTTCCCTATTCTGGAGAAGTCAAGTGACCTCAACCACTACTCATATGACTTCTCCTCTAGGCCTTTCACCATCCTTGTGCGCCTTCTTTGGATGTTCTCTAATTGCTCAATGCCTTTCTTGTATGTAGGTAACCAAAACTGTCCCCAGCACTTGAGACGGGGTCGCCCCAGCTCAGAGCAGAGCGGGACAATCCCCTCCCTTGCCCAGCTGGCGATGCTGTGCCTGATGCACCCCAGGACAGGGTTGGCCCTCCTGGCTGCCAGGGCACTGCAGACCCATGTTCAACGTCCAATCGACCAGTACCCCCAGGTCCCTCTCCACAAGGCTGCTCTCCAGCTTCTCATTCCCCAGTCTGTCCATACATCCAGGCTGCCCCTTTTGAATTTGACACTTGTCTTCATTGAGCTTCACACAGCTGGTTATTTCCTAGCCCTCTGATTTGTCAAGGTCTCTCTGCAGGGCCTCTCCTGCTTCATGGGAGTCAACAGCTCCTTCCAATTGAGTGTAATTGGCAGACTTAGTATAGCTTCAAGTCCACCATCCAAGTTGTTTATGGCAATGTGGAGTAGCATAATTTTATTTTATTGTATTTTATTTTATTTGTATTAATCTACTTGCTTTCAACTTAACCTGACTTTCACAGAGAGTTGATCTGCTCTTTTCTTGCATTTGGCAGTAAGTATTGGGTATCATATACAAGAAGATGTTAGCTTTGTCTTGTTGTGTTCTCATGTAACAGAAAATGTGGTGGGACAAGCTTTCTAGATTTATTAGTTGACTTGATCTCTAGTGTAGAGTGTGCTTCTAAGTGTCTGCCAGTCTTCCTTCAATAGTTAAGAATTTCTGCTGGTAAAACTGTTACCAGACACCAGCTTCTTTCATATTGTATCCACAAACTCTCTATTGTTACATCAGTCCTCATCTTCAAATTTGCACCTTGAGTCCTGTGTTCACTTTTGGAACCCTCACTGCAGGAAAGACATTGAGGTGCTGGAGTGTCTCTAAAGAAAAGTAACAGAGCTAGTGGAGGGTTATAGAGAATAAGTCTTATGAGGAGCAGCTGAGGGAGCAGAGGTCTTTCCCCTGGAGAAAAAGAAGCACAGGGGACACTATATTGCTTTCTATAGCAACCTGAAAGAGAGTTGTAGTGAAGAGAGGGTTGGCCTCTTCTCACAAGTAGCAAGATAAAGGACAAGAGGAAATAGCCTCAAGTGGTGTCAAGGGAGATTTAGATTGGATATTAGGAAAAATTTCTTTGTGGAAAAGTTGGTCAGGCATTGAAAGAAGCTGCACAGGAAAGTGTTGGAGTCGCCAGCCCTGAAGGTATTTATAAGACATGTAGATGTGATATTTAGGGATGTGATTTAATGGCAGTCCTGGCAATGCTAGCTTAACCATTCCAGCTGGACACAATGATCTTAAGAATCTCTACATAGCCTGTTCTAGTGCCTAACCACCCCCATAGTAAATATCTAATCTAAACCTACGCTCTTTCTACTTAAAGACCTTAAGCCTTGTCCTAGCATTACATGCTTTTGTAAGAAGTTCCTCTATGGATTTCTTTTATGCTCCATTTAGGTACTGGAAGGCTCCTAAAAGGTATCCCTGAAGCCTTTGCTTCTCCACGCTGAACAGCCCAAGATGTTTTGGTCTGTCTTTACAAGTGAGGTGCTCCAGCCTTCTGCTTACCTCGGTGATCCTTTTCTAGACATCCCCTAACATGTCCATGCCTTTCTTATGCTGGAGGCCTCAGAACTGAATGATATACTCCAGGTGAGGCTTTACAAGAGCAGAGTAGAAATGATTGTGTATTTGTCACAGCCCACTGGCTTTGTCTGCTATCTTCACCTTGAACAGATCAAATCCATAGACTGTCCCAGAAAGCAAGATTCATTGTTTACGGATTGATGTGAGAAAAGCAACAGCGGTAACATGCATCCAGCAGACATAATATGTTTGCTGAGAAACTTACAAGAGCCTAGCTCTGTGAACAGTGTCAAGCACCATGTCAACCACTTGTAGTAGCTTCATTAACTTCAGTGAAACTGAGTCTCAAATCCCTAGCTCTTGGTAGTTAAATATCCACATATATGAAGCTTTGTCAGAGACTGGATGGATTGATGTCTCGAGACATTTTGGGATGCATGTGTGTGTATGGGAGGGACCAGGGAATGCCTTGCCCTGGTGAGACAATGAACTGCCCCACACACCCCCCAGCACTACAGCCTGTATCCCTGCCCTGCAGTGCCTGCTAATCATTGGCATACTGGAGTCAGGGCTCTACTCTTCCCTAGCCCTGCTCCTGAGTCACCAAATGACCACGAGTCCCACCTGGAGGGTAGGATCCTGAAAGCCAAGAGGTATTTAAAGCTGAGCATGGGGCAGGCACATCCTGACCCTACCTTCTTCTTAGAGCTTTGATGTGAGCACTGCTGGAAACCAGCAGCTGGTAGCTATATGTGTGCTTTTCGGTATCTTTTCTGTCTTTCTTCTTCCAATTCCCTCTTCTTGGAACATTTTGAGCAAAATTGAACAGTTTTAAACTTTGTTAAATTGAATGGGCTAAATTAATGCTCTGAGAAGTGTTTTATGTAGATTGGAGGTTGTCATAAACTTTTTCCCAGAGTTCTCTGATTTTCTTTAATTTGACAGTAAACCTTTGTGTTATTTTGACCTCTTGAGAACATCTGGTGGGTGTTTCTCCTGTGCATTTTACTGAAATTACTAGAACCACTGTAAACCCCTTTCAGTGAGGTTTTTTTGGGCCTTACAAGCTTCTCAAAGAGAAAATACAGGATGTGATTCCTTTTATAAATATGACATTTACCATCTGATGTGTAAGAGAAACACAACCCACTGCTTTTCCAGTGTTCTTGGTGCTAAACCCATGTATACTGAGCCAGTAGCTTGCAGGGGTATTGTGCAGGAGAGATGGTCTTTTTCAAATGTGGTCTAGGTTTCTTCAGCTCTTTTTGTCTGCTGCACAGCAAGGGTTTTGCTAGCAGTAATCAACATATTTTAGGAGAATTGCTGTGAGAAATTCAAGTCCAGCTTTGATTTCAAATACACGGACACTCTTGTCCTTATGAATAGCTAGTGATCCCAAAATAATGTAGGGAACTAGTCCTACTGAGGCCTTTGTGAAGACTTTCAACCATAGGCATGCATCAAACTACCCACCCATTAGCAATAAAAATAAACAAATAGATCACTGTCAAAACTAATGAGGAAATAAATCACTTTTTTGTCAGTTTCTATAAAAGCAAGACAGTTTGTAGTCTTTCTTCCCCCACTCTCTCTGTTGTTTTCCAGAGAAAAAAGGAAACATATGGTGATCATTGCACAAACAAATGTGTAGACAAGAATTTTGATACAATCTCAGGTGCAATTTAATTATCCATGCAGAAACTATGTTCTTTGGTCAAAATGTATGATCTTAATTTCAAGGAGAACCAGGCCTGCATATTTATGGATCTAAAACTGTCTGTTTCCATAGGTTTCATTCTGGTCTTTATGTCAGGATTTCTCTGTCTCTTTTTAGTACATACATAAAGTATGGCCTCGCTTTATTAGCACACTTCGGAAATTCTAGGGTGCTTGGAACAACACACTTTTTAGCCAACAGTTCCTCATGAAAAGTACAGTTCTGTGGTTTTGCTTGAGGAAATTTAGTTACCCAGCAATGAATTTATTACCCAGAATTGACACTGGGCTGTACACTGGTTTGTGGCAACTTGACTATAAGCAATGATGGGTCTTAACTCTGTGTTCTACAAATTCTTACATATGTGTATGGGGGAGGTGGCTTTAAAGGTGTCTATGTGTGTGTCCATTTATATTTATGCATATTGCTTTTGCCGTATGGACAGAAAGTAAAACATTTTCAGCTTCTTTTCAATCCATTTTATTGCACTGTCTAACAATATCTCAATATTAGGCAGACATGATAATGAATAAAGGAAAAACTTCCTAAGAAGGATTTAAAGTCAGCCAGAATTGGGAAAGAGATATTAGGAATATTAAATGTTGTATGACATGAAGGTCTAATTTAACTACAGAATATAAACAAGGTTGTTTTCCATCTGCTTTCAGATTCTTTCCCCATAACCCTGGCAGAAATCAACAAGGCTGGGTCACCTAGCTAGCAATCAGAATAATTGCTTGGGGCCAGCCACTCCATTAACACTGGGTAGGCTTCGTTTTTCCTTTATGGGATAATGAACTATTGCTAACTTTGTGTGTAGAGAAGCAGACTTATTATCTTTGTTATCTGAGCAATTTCTTGTCTTGTTCTTTCCACCTTATTTTCTTAAAGGATGTATTTTTGTTTTAACTGCAACAATCTCTTCTTTTTACTGACATAAAATCTACACTATTCGAAATCTTAGCTATTATTTCCTTTAAGTTAAAAAATTAAATATTATCCAAGATATTTGCTATGCGTTAATTTTGATAAGTTTTTATCCTGTGGCACTAAATAAAACATAAAACCAATACAGATGATTGACCTCAAGATAAAATATAGTTGATTTGGGTATTTCAGTGCTCCTATGGCATCATTTTAAAAGTTGATAGCTGGACAGATAGTTGTATACAATTACACTTAATTTTATTTTTTTACAGAACTCAAAATATTTCTGAATTTTTGTGCAACAATAACAGACTTATATGCCAACTTCTCATGGATTTTGACCTCTCTCCTGCTTTGATGTGTTAATTAATCCTCCTATTTTGATTATAACCACAGTACAAAGGGAACAATTTTACAGAAAGATAACAGATGGATTTCAGACTCCCAAATCCCCGTGACTACCCAGTAGAAGCTGAGTACCTAATTCATAATACTGCTTTGAGAAATCTTTCCAAACATCACCCAGAGTAAGCCATATGTTTTTAATTATAACAGTAGAGCAGGCTAAGTTTGTTCAGCATTCTCACAGACATGGCTTTGAGAAGAGGCTGCATTTCAAAGATGTGAAATCCTCAAACCTCTACATGTCATGCATGCTATGGACTTTATAAAATTACCAGACACATTAAAAGTGCGAAAAGTTTATTTTACTAGAACTAGGGAAGAAGGAAAGGAGTATGAGCAGAAAGGTCCCAATTTCATGTAAATTCACACAGATTTAATATTTTTAGTGAAAATTACTAAAGTACTCCTGGTAAAATCTGCTCGACAAAACCAGATCTTATTGTTGGACATAATGCCATGCATTATGGAATATCCCAGTGCTCAGTTGAGGTAAGGTGTCCCAGTCATGTCCCTTCCTAGCTTCTTGAGCACCCCCAGCTTATTCATTGTGAGAAGCAGAAAAGACCTTATGACTGTATAAGCACTGCTCAGCAGTATCTGCAGCATCAGTGTGATCATGTGTTTTGGTCACAAATCAATACGTAACTCCACACAAGTAACTATAAGGGAAATTAACTGTATCTCAGGAAAACCAGTACAAAATGCCTAGAAGATCTGTGTGTCAAGTAAATAGATGTCAGGAAACAAAATATAACTTTTAACTATTTTTATAAACAGCTGTTATTTTGATACCAGCCCATTTAGAAATATAGAAGGAAATAAAACCATTTTTTTCCATATCTGTGGGTTTTATAATTGCAACAGCCATGTGATTTGGTTATAGGTCTGACAACTCTTCCCACAGCTGAATCTGGCCAGGGAAAGGAATTGATTCTTCTTCATTTTTTAGCTTCCCTAATGATAGCAAGATAAAAAATGCAAAATACAGCTGGACATTCACAATACATCTTTGAGAACTGTATTTTGGTTTATATTAATTACATTACTCTCTTAAGATGTAAAGGAAAGCTGTTCTGTGTAAGCATCAGTTTGGGGGGAAGCCGTAAGCTTTTTTATAAATTAGTGAGTCTAAATTATGTTCTGTCTAACTCAAAGGAATTCTGCAAGGAAAATAAAATAAAAAAGCTTCTTAATGTATGCCTGCTTTTGTAATTCTAAATTGAATCAAATAGCTAAATTCTAATTTTAGAATGGGAAGGGAAGGCATTTCATTAGTGGCATAAACTTAGGAACAAATTTCTGTGCAATGAATTCCAAACTGCATTTTAGCCCTCTGGCCCAGACAAAAAAAAATGCAGTCTTGGCTTCAGTTTGGAACATCAGATCAGAAAGTATTATTTTCATTGGTAAAATATCTTCCTGCCAATGTAATGGCAAATCTAAGTATTTTAGGAAAGTATCCCAATATAAAATGAGAAGAGAGTCTCTTTTCCTGAACTATTTTTGCTTGCTTGCTTGCTTGCTTCTTCTCTTTCCTCCTCCCTTCCTCTTTTCTGAGAACAGTAATATTATTTAAAAATTGTTTAGCATTTGGAACTGATTATTATAGAAGTTTGTAAAATCTGCTTTTCAAAGTTCTCTAATGATGCGAACTCCATCACAAACTTAGAGAGCTTCTCTCATTTTGTGTTTCTAACATGAAAATACTGTTAAAGTTTTATTTCCGTGCTACCATTCTGTTCTTATTGAAATTTGTAATTTATTTTCTGTGATAAGGGATCATTTAAGGGAACCTAGGCATGTGATTCCATGTGTGTTAAACTAGGGGTTTCTTAAGCCAAACAAAACAAAAATACTTTCCCCTTCCAAGCTGTTACCTTAGGAGTATTGTTATGAAGGAGTTTGAGTCTTCACAAAAGCATCGCAGAATCACAGAATTAACTAGGTTAGAAAAGTCCTTTGAGATCATAAAGTGCAACCTGTGACCTAAAGGTAATCTTGCTAGTATCCAGACTATCAACAAATATTAAAGCCTAACAAATTACTTGTTTTGCTTCTATAGTGCAAGCTCATGTGGTCTTTTGGAAGTGAGTTCTCAGAGATAATTTTGTTGATTGCTGGCAAGATGAGCCCTTTTTGTATATTCTTAGTCATTCTTCAGACATAATGTTTCTCTTCCTTTAGAACTTTGGCCACTCAAATTAAAAGAAAATTTTGAAAAATATCTTTCAAGTGTATTCTCTGTGCATTGCTGTCTACTAAGCAGTGGTGAATAGGTGATGAACTTTCTCTAAATCCACCCTTATTACCTCATATTTCTGTCTGCTTACTACTCAGTGTCGTGGTTTAAGCCCGCCTGGAAATCAAAGCACCATGCAGCTGCTCACTCAAACACTCCCTTTTTCCCCACTTCACCCTGGTGGAATGGAGAGGAGAATCAAAGTAAAACTTGTAGTCTGAGATAAGAACAGTTTATTAATTTAAAATATAATAAAATACAGAAATAATGGTAAATTATAATAATAGTAATTATAATAATAAAGGAAAAACAAGTGATGCACAGTGCAATCACTCATCACCTACTACCAATGCCAGAAGCCCCTTCCCAAACCCAAATGTTCTCCTTCTGGGAAACTGCCCCCAGTTTATATACCAGGCACGACATTCTATGATATCATATGTATCCTTCCAGACAGTTTGAGTCATGTGTCCCAGTTGTGCTCCCTGCCAGTTTCTTTTGCTCACCTCCTCACTGGCAGAGCATGAGACAAGGAAAATTCTTTCACTTAGGATAAACATAACTTAGCAAAAAACCAACACCATTCTCATTCCAAATCCAAAAAACAGCACTGTAACAGCTCTGTGAAGAAATTATCTCTATGCTAGCTGAAACCAGGACACTGAGTCACAGAAGAAAGCTAATTCCCATCTTTTAATTTCCATCCTATTTATAAGAAATTGGACCCTTAGGGTTCTAAACATACTACAAAATTTGAAAGAAGAAATGCATCAACATTTATCAGCTATCAGTTCTCATCAATATTTTGATAGCTCAAAACCCTACAGAACAAGGGAGAGGAAAAAAATAAATAAAGAAATTGACACAAGAATCCTCTACGCAAAGCAAAGCGCAAGACAGGAGTCACATTTGTGAGTAACTCCAGGACACTGATTAGGCAATTAAAAGATGACCTAGTCTTTTCAACAGTACAAAAAGATGACATGTAAGGCAATAGAAACTTAGAGCCATTATAATATGAGGTATTAGTTGTCATATTTCATATGTTGCTTTAGCAGATGTTCTGCATCTCTTCAGAGGCCACCAGAAAGACATAGGGTTAACGACAATGATTAAATTCTAGTAATGTTTGTCTGCAGAGGCTGAAAGAAGAGAACCATACCTCAAGATGATAAAATTCTCAAACTGGAAAGAAAAAAAAAAACACATTTGAATAAAACTCTGAGATGTCAAAAGCTTCCTTAGTTTTTCTGGTGAAAAAGTAGCCCATACAGCACATCTGTAGTCAGATTTGCTACACTCCCAAGATACTTCATGGTCCTAAAATATATTGGAAGTTCAATAAAAAATTCATACGGACCCTTTTCTCTCTGACTTGCATCCTGACAATGTCACACAGTAACTATAAGTATGGGGAATAAGTGATTCTTCTGAAGAACAAAAATAAATTTTATCTTAAAAATTTACATTACAACTAGTTGGTAGAAAGTTCAGCATTTTAATGTGCTGCTCTGTACTGTGAATCTCATTTGTCTTCACCTTTAAACCATGAAAGTATCAACATTTAGTCTCATATCTACTTGTGGTACAAGTTCTTACAGCTCTGCTTTATCTAAGACTCTTAGTCAATTTACAATATCTGCTTCAAAAAGCATGTTCTGAGGGTTCGTGTAACTCTTGTAACTCACATTTTACCCTTATGACATGATTTTCTAATGATGCTGTGACTGTGTTCAGCTAACCTCAAACAAGACTTAGACTGAAAACTCAAAAGCACAGGGGAGACACAATAAAAATGCATCTGAAGAAAAGTCTGAAAAATTGACCACAGTTCATCAAAATGACAAGTACTTCTTCCCAGAAGGTGGAGGGTATATGTCAAGTAATTTTTGTTTTAAATAAAAAGGGACAAATAACAAAGAGATTGTCAGAACTTTGATAAGAAATAAATGTATTAAACCTTATGTTTTTAAGCAATTATGTGTGTATATGCAATCACACACACACACTCTCAAATAAATAAACCAATCCTACTTGATGTACTGTTTTAATTATGTCATGTCTTGAATGAACATGATTGCTAATACTTGATTGGTGTGCCCTGACTTTTGGTGGGATCTAAACCAGAAAATGCAGGTTCTTAAATGCCAAATGCCTTTAAAAGGCTCTCTTATTCCCACTCATAGAAATAAAGAATAGAGTTATTTTAAAATCTGTATAAGTGTGCTTTATGATTTTCCATATTCCTGAGGAGGAAATCACTTTTTAATATCCTTTCCATCTCCAAACAGAATATATAGTTTAAAAAATCAACTTGTTACGTTAGCAATGTATACAGAATATATATAGACTATATATAGTAGGAAATATCAAGGTATCTTTTGTGGGGAATGGTGTGAAAATAGAAATAAATACAATATAAAAATATAAATAAGATACGTATGCATTTTCCCTGAGAGATTCTTTGCTAGTTCCTTGAAAATTCTGAGGTAGTATCATTTCCTTTTGTGAATCCATGCTTGCTATTTTTAATCAAATTATAGTTCTATATCTGTCCCACATGTCTTGTATGACTAGCATTTCCAGCAGTTTTAGCATTTACTGAATTTAATTTTATGGCTTTGTCGATTAAGGTATCACCCATAGATCCTTTCTCAAACACCGTGTAATATTGGCTTCTTGTCTCATGCCTCCTCTGCTTTCAATTAGCTATCCTATACAAGCAGAAGATTGAATTAATGTTTTATAAAGATGAAGGTAAAAATCCAGTACTATTGATATAGCCTGTTCTCAGAATGTTTTAGTGATCTGATAGACTGTGTAGCTGCTGTAAGAAACCTAAGCTGTCTCTTGTCTGGTTGCCTGTCAGATAACAAAAAGTGTCATTCTGGGGCATAATTCTGTGGGTTTTGTTTTTGTCTATCTGTGTCATGAATTTAAGATATCCAAATTTTATAATAGGTGATGTTTGAAAGTATGCAATGGTTACAGGTCATGAGGGAATACACAGAAACTACAATGAAAGCACACCAATGGCGATCTTTTTGGCTATTTTGCCAAATGCCTTGGCATTTTTGAAAGGCCTAAGTTATGCAGCTTTTTAAGAGGCTTTAATTTGTTTTTTACTCTTAGTTAATGTGTTTTATTTTGGATTACATTAATGTTTTGGGGTTTTTTATGTAAAATATGAAATTATACAGTTTGTACACATTTCTGTACATTTGTTGTTTTCAAATGCGTGGAGGAGATGTTTGCTACTTTCTGAAGGTCTCTTGGGGAATTAAACCTCAAAATCTGTCAAAAAACAAAACAAAACAAAAAAAAAAAAAACAAAAAAACCCAAAAAAAACAAGAAAGCCATGAACAAGGGAAAATCTAGCAATTGTTATTCTTCTTTATAAAGTGTTTTCAAAATTATCACAATGCAACTGATGAGAAGAAATCTACTTTTTTTTGCAAAGAACCTGCAGCTTCTCTAGAGTATGATATACCTTGCTTTGTTTTGAAAAAGCCTGGCTCAGACTCCAGGGATGCTTTCTAAACCTTAATAGAGTTAATTGTCCCATTAACCATGGCAAAACAAAGAATCATATAAATTCTGCCTTACTGGAACTGAATTGTCACTCAAGTTCCTTAATATATTAGCATTATTTTAAAATACCTTTAGCTACTAAAACACTGATTTAATCCACTTGATTAGAACTTGGAGATTGTATAAAAGTTTGTGTGAAATAAGAATGCTATATAATTGGATTATAAGTAAATAAATGTAAAATATGATCTGGCTACAAAACAGGGTGGAAATATTTGTTCTACATCATGAGGTTTTGCTCATGAAGTATTACTAAAATAAAAAAGAGAAAGAAGAAAACAAAAAAAACCACATAGTTTTTTGAAGTCAGTATCTGTTTTAAATGAGAATTTGATAAAAATGTCATGACATGTCAGTGTTCTCATTGGACAAAGTTAAATCTAATCAATGTTTTGGGTATTTCCCGTCTCCCACTCCAGAACTGAATGATCTGGATAAGCTGTGTAATCCTCCTTTTCAATACAACACTGTTGTTCTTACTAAGAATGAGTCTAATTTAGCATCATGATACTGGTATTTTGGGTTCTATTAGAACAGCTTCTAGAGTCACAAAATTCAAAGGTAAAATTTTCTGTGCTTTTTTAAAGGAAATTTCTCAAGCTAGTATTTGTGGAAATTATTTTGGGAGTGTAGAATCATTTATACTAGTATTCAGGACAAAACCTGAAGCAGTCATCAATTTCATTCTTATCCCCAATGGTAGTGTGTCTCTACATCTGGCAAACCACGTCTTTTTTTTCTGAAGAAACCAAAGCATTAAAACTAGGTGTTAAACAAAGTTTAGCTTTAAATATAGCTTACATGATTTTGGTTTTGGTTTTTGTCTTTTTGTTGTTATTCTCTAGAACCTCTTTTTAACATTACTGCTGATTTCTTTCTTTTAAAACTTTAAACAAAAGAAAACAAAGCCAAATATTCTCATTCAAACTTATTGAACTGCTTATTGCTTGCTTTGTTTTTCTCCTCTTGTATTTTAAGGAATTAGAATAGCTACACTGTAGAAAGCTACATATTCTACTGCTGTTGCCGTTGAAAACAAGAAACATAAGTGATGGCAAACTCCCCTAAATTTAAATATAAAAATATAGGCTATGAAAAATGTAATATTTAGTTAAAATTCCCCTACTTATCTGATGCAGCATGAATGAAAGTGACTAGGTTGCTGGTTTGCACTGAGAATTCATTTTATCGAGGTATAAGTGTACTGCAGGATCAACCATATTACATAACATACTTCAGCCAAAAATTGGCAGAATTTTACTGTATTTTCAACTCAGTGCTGTTCTGTTAGGTAAATATGTAAATGGAGTACTTTGGAATTCCTGTGAGATTGCACAGGATTTAATTATAATTCCATACTGAACTGTAATGTCATCTTATTTGCTTCAAGGAGCAAAACATTTTATATGTGTATACTGTTGTTATGATTATTAAGCTGTTAAAGAATTAGTTGCTACAAATTCATATATACTTTTTTTTAGACCAAAGGATTACTTGCTTAAACGGGGAAACTTCAATGAAAAATACTTTTTCATTGCTTTTTTACTCCTCCTGAAATGCTTCTAAAATCCCTGTTGTGATATTACTATCTGAAACTTGACTTCATGTTGCCTGGTAGAGGTGAGAAAGAGGTCTCTTAATTTGCAGAAATTATGATTAGAGTTAGGCTCTAGAGCTAACAATCTGAAAAGAGTAGTTTGGCAGGTTGAGGTTGTATCTAAGAAGCTTCCTCAATCTTTGGGAGTTTTTGTGTCATGTATTCCCCTGGATAGCCCTTTTATTCCTCTTTGACATGTTTCCATGGACAGCTGCTGCATGATAGACTTTTTCTATGGCTGGAGAGTCTAAAAACCTTCCTCCTTTGCTCCATCAAAACTGCTTTTAAGTAGCCTACGATGGATCTGTCAAAGCACCAGAAAGCCGTGCCCCACCACCAACACTTCCCAGAGGATTAGAGGTAGGTGAATATGAAGTTGAGTTCATTGTACAGAAATTTGTCTGTTATCACAAAAAAAGAGTAGTTCTCTAAACTAAATATAGATTATCAATTTACTCTAGGATGTTGGAATTACAGTAGGAATGCTGTCTGTGGACCACAGTTTTAAGATTTTTTTAAAAAATATTCATTACAGTACATTTGATGGATGCTCCTTCTGCTTTTTCCTGAAATTATTGCCTAAAACTTAAAGTATCTTGAATTTTTAAAACTGAACCTGCTATAGATTCTCCAAAAACTCATTACTCC
Organism: Callaeas wilsoni; assembly: GCA_013398955.1. Classification (NCBI taxonomy): domain Eukaryota; kingdom Metazoa; phylum Chordata; class Aves; order Passeriformes; family Callaeidae; genus Callaeas; species Callaeas wilsoni. Next base: position 160,572 of record VWPU01014169.1, on the reverse strand, counting down.
CTGTAAAGTATTGCCAATGACTGTGTTTCGAAAGACTTTACTGGAACATGTAAACCTTACCTAAACCAGATTCTTAAATGGAATTTCAGATTTTTCACCATGCATTGTCTAAGATTGCTTATTCAAATGCATTTGGGGAAGAGGGGAGGAGGAAGGAAGAAAAGAAAAACATAATCCCAGATCACAGACCAGGTGTTTTTTATTCTTTGTCTTTTGCATCCTTTTGTAGTTCATGATGCAGAGAAGAGATGACCATCTGAACCTCTTCTTACAGGTCTGTAGTGTAGTTCCTTTTCATCTTTTTGTTAAAAGGAAATGACTTGCATGATTTGAGTTATGTTATATTTCACTGAAATTCCTTAGCACTCGCCCCTGCCCAGCCTCTCATAAACCTGAGATGTATAGCCTTTGCATGCACCAAAGTAGAGAAGCTTAGGCTGTCTCAGCTTTGGTACTGACTTCAAACAGGCAGGCTCTACATACATTTTTCTATCTGTTTGCATTTTACCAAGAAATGCACCGATGTTCCAAACTTAACATGTTGAAGAAAAGCTTTCCTATATCTGTTTCAAGCCACATAGAATTAGGAAAACTAAAATATTAGCACTTTTTTTTTTTCTTTTTCCTTTCCTCTTGAAATAGATATTAAAACTCTATCTAACTTGAGTGTCTCAGCCATCAGAGGGAAATGAGGGAAATAGAACGATGTCACTGAAATGAAGGAATTGTCAGGTAGCAGCTTTGGTCATCTGCTGAAAGCAGCTTAAAAAGGTGTCCTGTTTAAGACATGTATTATACTTACCTTGATGTCAGTGGTCAGCATGAGGCCTGAGCCTGAACTGGGGTTATAAATTTTGCTTACATTTATAGACAAATTTTGTCTCTAAAACATGGTCAATTTAATTATTTGTTCTATAAAGTGCTGTAAATTTAATGATTTATTCATCACTCTGAAGAAACATGTATTAACTTGTACAATAAATTATTTAACTTCTTTCTTCCTGTTCTTTCAAGTAGAATATGTGTGCTCCACATATCGGTTATCCAAGGCACCAGGGGACACCAGAGTTTAAATCCATCTCCTTAAACCAAACAGGGATGGGAAAAAAATTCAAGCAAAAATGCTCTCATCATTCTTACTCAATTTTGCATGTTGAAAACAAAAAGAAAGAAAAAAAGCAACAACGGCACAATAAAAAGTCATCACAAACTTTCCATCTAACTATAACTCGGTAGATCATGTTAAGGAAGACCATACTGTTTTATAAAGAGATCTGTTAGGGTAATTTAATGTCTGGCAATAGGTGGTACCAAGGATAATCAAATGCCACCTTGCCTATAATGGAATTGGAATGGATATATTAGTACTTTAGACCATCAGGAAAGAATAACTTAGTGGCTTGGTGACCACTGAGGAAACCAGGTACCTGACTTACTCCCTCCTACATGTGTGACTTACTGTACAGCCATCTGTTTTGCAGAAAGTATTAGAGAATCATAAAACCTAACAAACAAACAAACAAGCAAGCTGAAACATCTAAAACAAACAAATAAGAAAACAAACAAACAAACAAAACCCCCATAAGAAACCCCTCTGGCAAATACTTCTCACTGTTCAGTGCTAAATTATGAATTACCTATCTCCAGTCCAAAAGGCTGCATTTCAACAATGAAAATAATAAAATGAGATAAGGAAAACAGGCAATAGCTGGAATCAGGCACCAACTCTTAAAGTGTTGAAAACCAATCAGCTGTAATCTGTACACAAAAAAAACTAAGAGGTTTGGACAAGATGCTGACAGTCGCACATGTGGAAATAAGCTTTTGGGTTTTTTCTATTTTATTTTTTTATATGGAAGTTGATAGAAAATGCTGAAAAGCGTTTTACTACAACCAGGCACCATTAACTCAGAGGGTTTGCACCAGGATGAAGTGCTGGAGCAGCAGCCAATGTTACAATTTCTCTCATTTATAGCTATTACCCTAGATATTCTGAATGAAATAGGAGGAACATTTGGTCTTGTAACAAAGTTAGGTGTCGGAAGGTCATGAATTCAACAAATGCATTGCATAACCCTTGTTTTTCTTTGTAATTTACCAATAAAGCTACAGAAATAGAAAAGGCATATGATGCTCAATAAAAAAATTGCAGGAAATTCTGTACACTCTTCTGCTATAAGTATTTCACCAGGGGTGCTCCTCTCTGCTGTCAGAAATGGTATTATATTACGGAAGAGAAAAACTCAAAGTTCCATATAAGAAGCTAGAATGACAGTCAAACTTGGAACCTCACAATGGCTCCTAGACTGATTTTAATCCGATTTCTTGTACTTCCTATCACCTTTCAGCCTTTCAAGTGCTATATGGGTTTTGGAAGTCAAACATTATTTCTAGACCCTTTATCTCCACTGATACTAAAGGTTTCTAATTGAAATTAGGACAGGAAATATGTTAGTTGCAGAAGCGTCCAATTTCATTTTAGGATTGTATTGGTTGTGCAATTATAAAAGTACTTTCTGAGGTGAAAGTGCATACCTCTGGAATTTTTACACTTGCTAAACAGCTAACTCATATGGGAATTTGACAAAAAAATCTGACTTGGTTTTACTTCAGCATAACACTGAGACAGTGTTTGGTCTAAACTTACATGAGAAGATCTTCAGAGCATGCAAAAGCAGAGGTTTAACTCCCAAACTCCTGCTTCAACTGCAACATCTTCTCATCTTAACTTTCAAAAATATGTAATAGTAATAATAATTTTATATATATATATATATATATAAAATATATATATAAAGAGTATTAGTAGCTGTGAAAAGCTCTGTTCAATATCAGCATTTGATCTAACACAGTTTAATTATACCTTAATTGCAAAGAGTAAGTAAAGTCCAAAGAGATTTTACAGATCTTGTCCGTGTGCCAGGCACTTTATTCACTCTCTCACAAAGCCAGGGAGAATGCATTTGCAAAGGCAGAGCAAAAGCCAGCTTTTACAACCTGCACTTTGGAGAAATAAATGGTGTATCTTGCTCCTTTGCCTCTGAAACCACTACTGCATGCCAGTGTGACAAGATATTGGATTCAATGAACCACAGATCTGGTTTGCTATGCCTGTTTCTATGTGATTTATTATAGCATTTAAGTTTAGAAGAACATTTTGCCCCATGAATACTGGCCTCAGCAGTACTGCAGCTACTTGAAGGTCAAAGGAGATGTCATCCAAGAGACTCCACCATTCCCTAAGAGTCCGTAAAGCACAGAAATGTATAAGTAGTATCTAAGTCATCTTACCCAAACTAGATTTCGTACATTTCATCCCCGGAAAAAAATATCTCTTCTATTTAGTGAAAAAAGCACACTAGAAAATTCACAATTTCTTAATCGAAAAAGAAAATCTGAAATTTGCTAAATTAAGTGGCTAAATTTCCAAAGTCCTTCAACAGGCTACATATCTGCTTATTTGTACACAAAATACCTTCAATATGGCCACTTGCATCATGCTCATGCACTTAGAACCTTTGCAACTAACTGCTTGTGTTCTGCCTGTCTTATGATGAAAGCCATGTTTCCAGTGTGTTTGATTACTTCTTTAATCCCCAAAGGACTACTGAAAATCTCTTCTTAGCTTTTCAAATCTATCAGACCTAGCTGTAATGCAAAATGAAAGAAACTCTAAGAAGCCTGTTATAATTCACTTTTCTTCTGTAAGACATGAAGAATTAGGAGCTATGTGGGACAGAAATGTTTGTGCTACAAATCTTGCCTTTTTCACAGTTCTAGTTCGAAATCAGTGAAATGAGTTTTGAACAAAACTTCACAGGTAAAATCCATCCATTTATAGATTTACTTGAACAACAGATAAAAATGTTCATTTCTGGCACTGATATTCTATGAATTTATTGGTTTGAATAAGTTGTAGAAAACTAATGACAATTTCTGCAAACCAATAATGCACAAAGATAAAATGTATGTTGGTACGGATTGAGTTTATAATAACATTTTCAGCAGTTCAATGTGTCATTTACAATTGCTTCTCTCTCTGTAAACATTTAATGATATTAAGTGGTAAAATATAACCCTATTAATAATCCTGTGTAATTCTGATCTCTTGCTGAAAGTATGCAGCATCTTGCATCCATAATAGATCCAGTTAATGGTATAATATATTTAGTGTGAGGTTCTTGGAAGGAAATCTATATGCAAAAAATCCTGTTCTTCTTTATCAGGTGATAATTTTGATCTTAAATGCCAATCAGGTATTTTGGCACCTGCTGAATGGTAGACATAGTTATGTAAGAAAAATCCTATAGAATGATAGGATATCTTTTAAATACAGATTCACATGGTGAACTGTCTTCAGAAATAGGTATAATTTTTCAAAACATTTTAAAAGAGGTAATAATGATATTTTGTAGAACTATTTTTGCCACTTAAGAACCTACACTTTTTATTAAATATATAATGTGCCCGTTCTTCATGTTGTCAGTGAGGACTTCCATGTCTGCTCAAAAACTGAATTATGATGAACGATCTTATTTTCCCTAATGCATACAGGAGTTGAAAAGTAAACTGCACAGGATTAAAAAACAAACAAACAAACAACAACAACAACAACAACCCAACACCAAAATTCTCCAAAACCAAAATAACCATAATCCTGGAATAAACATATTCTAAACTACTGATTATGTGGTTTATTTAGCTAGGATGTGAAGTGAGTTTTAGTTTAAAAAGCATAATCTGACAGATTTCTCAATTAAATTAGTAGGCAATCTCTCTCAATATAAAGGACTAATTAATTTTTCACTGACAGTGATGTTAGGATCCATTACATTAAGCTGATTTTTTTAACTGGTAAATGACACATATGAATGAAAAGGGGTTTAAGTTTGTATAGAGGCAGGCAAAAAAATAGTTTGCACATAATGTCAAATTTTTATTCAGATTATTATTTCATACTTGCATTTTTTGTGTCAAATCAGTGAATAATTCTATTGAAAATTTCCAGGAAATACAAACCAACTTACACTATTTATAAAGCTACTTTGAAACAGCTTACCAAAATTTGCATATGAAAATTTGCCAAAATGTAGTTAAGCTTGAGTAAAAACACACTCATTACACATGTTCACACAGAATACAAAGGTGGTAGATCATGGAGTGTTAACATCCAATTTCTTACAATTATATTCTGCCTTACATTTTGCTTGATTTTTTTATACTTAAAGAATTTAAAACAGCCCATCAAAGTGGATACATGTCAAAAAAAATCTTCAAAACATTTCAAAGCCATTTTTTTTCTTCTCTTAAGATCTGATTAGTGAGAGATGCTTCTGCCCGAACTAAGGGGCAAACAGGACCATATGCCAAAGTCAGTAATATGGATTTTATTTAATGATGACTATGAGGTAGAGAAACAGAAAGNGGGGATGGCCTGGAAGGGAACAGAGAGCAGAAGATAGTCACCACCTTGTTTTCTTAGTGGATCCAGCAGCATCCCATTGGTCCTTTACTCTGGGCCTCTTGGTGGTGGTTGTCCCAACGTCATTAAAAGTTTTTCATCATTTATACATTTTAGCTAACAAAGAAATTAATGCTCATTGGCTGCACGGTTCTCTTATTCCGTTGGCTAAATGATTTCCTTATTTCTCATAGTAATTAGTCCCATGCTTAGTCTTTCTCTTCTGTTCAGTTAGTGGGTTTCTTGAGTACATGGGCTGTGAGTCAGCAGTTGTGATCTTGCCCCTGCTGGAATTACGTTTTACCCAGTAGGAGCTGATTTCAGCAAATTTGCTGAATTTGCTTTCCTGGTGGCCCATAAATTCTGGATTCTTTGTGTCCGTTATCACTGATATATTCTTCTCTCCCAGCTTTGTAAACCTCCTGCTAGGTCTGAGATAATACCTATAATACATAAACCTTTAAATTACTAGCTCTTCTGGGAGTAATCTGATATTTGTCTACATGTCTCTGCTCGGTGAAAAAATAATAATAATCTTGCTTCCCCTAAATTTATCAGTATCAATAATGAAAATTGTTGAGACAGTTTTCATGTCATGAAACATGAAATGTTGAGTATTTATAGGCAGACTTGGCACCAAATTTTTATTTACTCATATTATAAAATATAGCCAGAAATTAACAGTCTTTATCAATGTTGATTTTCATTAAAATTAACATTTATTCACTAATTCAAAAATAGATAAATACTGATTAGAGAAATTTATCAAAAATGGTTTTTATTTGTAATATCTTTCAATTACTTTTTGCTTTAAATCATGTTTCCTTGGATTCTTGTGTAACCCAGTTGTACTGAAATTATTTCAAAATTAGGGTGAATTTAAGACATTTTTTCGTATTGTCTTCTCCTCTTTAGTAGAGGTATGCTTTCTCACACTATTTCTTTATATTTTATACAGTAGATAGTCCCCTCTTTTAAGGGGTTTTTGAAGAGAAATTTAATTTCTGAATAACATTTAAAAACCTAAAGGGCCTCAGGGTTTCTCAGTCACATAAGGGAGAAACTGAAAATGCTTTGTCAGACATGACAGTGTTAAATTCCTGAGGTTTACAGGACAGAGATTTTTCAAACTGCTTTAAAATCTGTACCTTAATTAGAGGTTTGATTCAAATATTTCATGCAGTGACTTTCTACAGGTCTGTATGGGCCTTTCTATTTGAGAGACTGCATCCTAAGTTCTATGTTAACTTCGCTGGAATGTGAGAAAGAGAATTCTGCAATATGGACATGCTCAGGCAGAACATAGGGAACAGATATTCTACCCTTGCTAACTACCACAGCTCAAATGAAGTTAATTTATTGCAGCTGTGAATGTCATCTGAGGTTTTGGTTTTAATCAGTGTTAACTGACATTGGAATGGTACCCAGATAATTATTACGTCTCTCAATTTCAAGAATATTGTCTGCTCTTTCAATGTCTCTTTTTTACTATGCTTACTTATCCGTCTTTTTTGTTATTTTACAGTAAGATTTGAAGGGAAGAAATTGAGGTTTTGCCTTCTAACAATTTACATCATAATCAAATCGATTCAGGTTCTTATTATCTCATTTTTAAGGCCATCGGAACCCTTGAATCTCTTGTAAATTTAAATTGTAACGGAAAGAATGTTCCAACAGGTTTTTCATGACTGAAAAAAGTGTTCATGTTTTGCCACTCCCCTTCTCTTGCTAATCTATGTAAAACACAGGTATTCCCTAATAAATATGTGATTTTATTATTTTTTGTTATTACTAAATATTTTACTTTTCTTTGTGACCTTTTGCTCTATCTCCTTTCACATAAATGCACTGAAAATTATTTGAAATTAGGGTGAATAACAATGAAAAAATCTCATGTTTCTAAGTCTGACGTACCAGAAAAGGAACATTTAGTCATTTGATTTGAGTTCTTGTCTGTTGCTTGTTTTATCTTTCAAGAAGTGAAAAATCTGTAGTTTGCTTCTAATCTGTTTTGAAGTCAAACCAATGCAGAAGAAATTGATTTCAGATTGAACATCCACTTTAAAAACTTGCTGTTTATCCAGCTGTCCTGTTACACCATTCTTATGTGTGCACAATATACACTACTCTTGATGAGTCAACGTACTTTCTTCACATGGCTTGCAATTTAAATATTCTGTGAAGGAAAATTGTCTTTACAAAATTTTTGTCAGTAATGGCATAATGTTCAAGATTATCAGAGGAATATTCATTAAAGATATTACAGAAAAAAATGCAAACAAACAAAAAAGTAATAAATACAAGAGTTTGTCATGGTGCTAGGGCCTGGGAACAGTGGGGGCTCCTTGGGTGGACAGATGAAGCAAGAGCAGTCTTGTCTACCTTGACTTCAGCAAGGCCTTCGTCACTGCCTCTCACAACGCCCTCATAGGCAAATTCAGGCTGGATGACTGGACAGTGAGGTGGAGCACTGAGTGAATGGCTGATATCATTGGGTTATAATCAGTGGCACAGAATTTAATTGGAGGCCTGTCACCAGTGCTGTCCCAAAAGATTCAACGGTGGGCCCAGTATTGTTTAACTTATTTATCAGTAACTTGGATGAAGGGGCAGATGCCTCCTCAGCAAGTTCATTGATGACACAGAGCTGGGAGGAGTGGCCGATACCCCAGGGAGCTGTGCAGCCCTTCAGAAGGGCCTCGACAGGGTGGGGACATGGGCAGAGAAGAACTGTGAAATTCAACAAAGGCAAAGGCAGGGTTCTGAACCTGGGGACAAATAATCCTGGGCACCGCAACAGGCTGGGGGCCAACCTGCTGGGAAGGAGCTCTGTGGAAGAGAAGGATCTGAGGGTCCTGGTGGACAACACTGAGCCAGCAGTGTGTCCTTATGACTGAGAAGTCCAATGGTGTCCTGGGATTCATTAGGAAGAGCATTGGCAGCCGGTCAAGAGAAGTGATCCTGCCCCTCTACTCAGCCCTGTGAGCCTTCACCTAGAGTGCTGTGTCCAGTTCTGGGCTCCTCAGTTCGAGAGATACGATGGTCCTGGAGCAGGTCCAGTAGATTGTGACAAAGATGGTTAAGGCATTGGAGCATCTCCCTCTTACAAGGAAAGGCAGAGGGAGATGGGCCTGTTCAGTCTTGAGAAGAGGTGACTGAAAGGGGACCTCATCAATGTACGTAGGTACCTGAAGAGAGGATGTTAAGAGGATGGAGCCAGGCTCGGTGGTATTGAGCAATAGGACAAGAGGCAATGGGGAGAAACTGACACACTGGAAGTTCCACCTGAACATGAGCAGCAGCTTTACTGGGCGGGTGACCACCCACTTGGAACAGGTTGTCTTGAGAAGTTATGGAATGTCTCTCTCTGGGGATATTCAGTAACTATATGGAAGCAAACCTGTGCAACGGGGTCAAGGATAGCCCTGCTTGAGCAGAGAGGTTGGACCAGATAACCCACTGTGGTCTCTTCCAACCTGACCCATTCTGTGGTTCTGTGATTCTCTGATTTTGTGAGAGGGTGACAGGGCAGGACCTGTACAGCTAGAGATCATCCTATTGCTACCAGCCAGGGAGTAGGACAGAATGAAGAGCATCCAGGGACAGTCCAAATCCAGGCTATCAGACACCTCCCTGAGTACTGAGATGGGCCAAAGCCAGTGAGGCCCATGGCTGTGCAGTGCAGGACTGTTAAGATGGATGTCCTATGGCATCAGTGGGGCAGGCAGTGGTGGCCTTATAGGTACTAAGAATTTCTGTCCAAACAATAGCTAAACAAATAAACAAATAATAAAAAATTAATAGTAAAAAAGAGCAATGTTAAACCTGAGCAGCTGGGAAGGTTTGCTTTTTATATGGCCATAGAGTAATGATACACAAAGGTATTAAATCTCAAACTGACCGAAGTTGAGGTATTGTTGCAACCTGCTCCCAGGAAGGTAACTCAGATTCTTGTTAATGCATCCCTTAGGGTGGATTAGAGCGAAACATGAATGCTCAGTGTTTGTAACTATATCTCTGTAGGGTTTATTTTAGAACAATTTGGGTGCAATGGGAAGCAGATATGTATCTGTTTCAGTTATTATTATCTGTAGGAATAGAACAATATGAAAGCATAAAAATATTACTTAAGAAAATTTAAAAGGAAAAAACAAAGAGAGAAAAAATAAAAGTAAAATCATCACCACCTGTAGATCTTGTGAAGAGACTTTATTGTTGCAGCCTAGATGTCTGTTGGTTGAAGTCATGGTCACAGTCTTGATCCACTGGGGATGCGGGAAAAAGCCTGCAAAACACAAAGCCTGATGTTTCAAAATATGCCTAGGTACTTGTCTTGTTGGGGGAGCCTCTGGTGGAAGGCTTCAGAAATTAGTCTAGGTGCTCTTTGGTGATCTTTGATGGTTTATGACACCTTGTAAGACCTGGCAGCTGCCTCAGATCAGTGCAGTCCAAGTCCAGCCAGTAAAGCCCTATTAGACATTCCTGGGGAGGAGAGAAGGAGTTATACAACTGAGTGAGTTGCGTAAGGGAGGGCAATTAGCATAATAAGAGGCACCATCTTGCCTTGCAGGATTTGCCTATTATCAGCCCCAAGGCCTTGTTTGCAGCCTCCAGACAGTAATAGTTCAACTCCTCTGTGTAGGCAGACTAGCCATTATACACCCAAAAACATTCCCTCGAGGGATGCAAACCTGGCCTCAGCAAAGCACCCTGGAGCCATTAATCATTAAGATTCTCCCCTCTCACAAGTGCCAAGCTATCCCATGTATACCTGTATGAGACCTGTAAGTGTATGAGTCCACTGATCAGTGGCCACTCCAGAAGTGATCTAGAGGAATGAGCCACTTAAAGCACGCTGGTGAATTTGAGAGATGTTTTTAAATGCTTTAGTTTCAAAGCTTTTCCTGCATAAGAAAAAAGAAAAGGAAAAAAAAATCACAGCTATGAAAAAAATTATACTCCTACCTTAAAAGTAGTTTAACTGTCCAAAGTCTCATGAGTTTCTCAGTTAACTTAGAAACATAAGCCATACACTTGGAAATAGCTTGGGAACTTTTCTAGCTTCATAAAGTGCTGAAAATGTACATTGAAATCATTAATTCCTCAGTTATTTGATATATCTGTATCTTTGCTTTAATTTATTTAATTTTCATCTATATTTTATTTTATAATTTTTGGCACATTAAATCTTACAGCTCTTCCAAATATATACTTGATTGACCTAAATTCTCCTTTTTTTTTTGGGTCATTTGCTGTTTCTGCACAACCTTGAACACTAAAGTATAGGATGAAATAGAATAATCAAAGCATTATTAAAAATACTCCTGAGAATTTCAAGTCTTTAATTTACAGACTGCAAATGTTACTGTGAGGAAGTGTTTGAAACATTTGATTCTTGTTAGTTTGCATAACAGAACATAGAAATTACTGTATAGGCAGAGCAAAAGGTAGGACTCTACAGTACTTTGTATTTAATTGAATTTTAAAAAGAAGTAAATGAAGTTCCTGCAGAAATATAGAGTCTTGAATAAAACAAAAAAAAAAAAAAAAAAGGAAAACCCCTAGATTCTTCAATAATCTGCTTCTTTAATAAAGATGTTCTAGCAATAAGAATCAGACACATAAATAAATAAACTTAATAAAACATTTAAAACCTGTCTAAAACCTTACGTGTACATTGTAGAACATCCCAATATTATTATAGTTATAACCTCACCTTGTGACTCTCTCCACCAGTGAACTCTGCAGATTTTTAAACTAACCTAGAGTTTCAAGATCTAGCAGAAAACTGTTTGAATATTTTCCTAAGTTGTATCCTAAAAATCTGAATACTTGAAGACATATTAGTTAATCAGTTTTCAAGGAAGAATCAGGCAATAAAATGAAACTCTACTTCCAGTACCCATCAAAATGTAGGGTGTTTTAAATCTGGATTACAAAAACATCTCTTTAGCCATAGTGGCTAATCTTGCATCACCATTTATTAATAGGTTTCCTAATTTTCCAAAGAACGCTCTCAAGTATCAAACATTATTTCATATTCTGCAAGTTACTTTTCATTCTGCTGAAGTTCTTTCATTTTTAAATAAACTCCATGTTGTAAGAGGAAAATGAAGAGTCTCAGCTTTACAGGTGATATTTCTTACTCTTCTACAGAAACCCTTCACAGTTTATGGGTCATTGTTGCTGCTATACACAAAGTAAGCTACTTTTAAGGGACTGAATAGCAATCAGTTAGAGAATAATCCAGAGTACTTGAATACTGGATACTACATAGAGTTTCCATTTATTTTATAACTTCTTTTGAAATTTCACTGTTCATCACTTAAAGCATTTGAGTAGGGTTTAAGGGAAGAATTTTGCATACTGACAGAATCTTTCATAAAACAAAATCTTCTTTTCTTAAAAGGCTAATTTCCTAAATTTTTTCTCTGTTGGAGTTTTATGCTTCCTGCCAACTCAAATCCAATTTTGTGTGACTTGGTAGAGGAAGTCTCACAGGAGTAAAGGCTCACAGACTTCATTTTTATAAACCTTCAAGCTTCTAAGAAATAAGAATAAGTGGGTACATTTACGAAAGCAAAAAGGTGAGGTAGGTGAGAAATAGACTGATTCAACATCTCATAAATATTATTTCCATTGTCGGAATACTCTTTTATTTTTAAAGTAGTTCTTGAGTGGTCTTCAAGAACACATTCTATTCTTCCTCATTCTGTGTGATACTCTTGAAATCATACTCCCAGAGGTAGTCATTGACCAATATTCCATTCAAAAGAACCCCAAAACACCAAACACCAAACTCCCCTAACCAAAACAACAAGAAACATTAATATTAGCATTATTACACTCGTAGAAGTTAAATGTTAGTCCGGTAGGTTATCTCTAGAGATCATCAGTCTTAGATTTATGTTTAGAGAGCATTAGCTCTGATTTTTGCTACTTTTACATGAAGAGCCGTGAGAAAAATAAATTGTTGGTTTTAAATATTGCAGTAAATGGGAAGCAAAATCTGTGTTGAAATGAAAATTTTTTTTTTTTTCCAAATCAAGTTATTGATGAAATATTTTCTTGAAAGTACTGAACCTGTATCATGAAATGGTAAAACATGATAAAACAAGTACTCTAAAAGTTGACTATGTCTTCAGGAGTCTAAATGGCTAACACCGAAAGTGGAAGGGAATCCACTGTTGAGGGGTCAGCCTCAATACTATTCCAAACACTGATGAACAGAACACATTTTTTTAACACAGATCAACTGGTTCCTAATGTGTTTTAAAAAAAAAAGAAAAGAAAAAAAAAGAAAAAGTATATAAAGATGTATCATGTGTTATCACCTGAAATAATGCTAAAATAACATATTTATTTTTTCAAGGTGCATGCATAGTGCTGAAGATACAAAAAGCTCTGATGAATTGTCTCTTGTTATGTTAAACTCAACAACAACAAAACCTTTGGAAAAAAAAAAAGGGAAACCTTTCCAAATGAGGTCAATTACAGAGTAGCAGTGAGCCTAAGAATTGTAAACCCAATAATTGCTCAAGTGCCATTTCTCACTCATTCAGTTTTTACCGAGCACTGTAGAGCTGACCACTCCAGGGCCTGTATACATGTGTCTGTGTCTGTGATAACAACACACCTGATCCTCTGACGCACTGCTGAAATTGCTTTCCTGTTTATTGCTGTAGTTTACTTTTGATCCCTAACGGAAAAGGCACATTTAGTGTTCTCTTGTGTTAGAGATGTTAAACTGAAACATTCTGCTTTAATTGCAAAGACATGAGTGGTTACTGCTCGAACACAAAGTAAAATGATTCTCCTCATAAAGGTGAAATCTTTGTGGGGAAGTTTTTCATAAATAATTGAAGTACAAACAATTCTAATACTAACTAATGGGAATTAGGGGACATGGGCTTACAAACACGGCAATATGTTTTGCAGAGCTGGGAAAAACTGGAGTAAGGTCATGGAATAAGACGACAAAATGTTTTCTTTTTCACTTGTCAGCATTTTAAATGCCTCCTTCTTTTGATGTCTTATCTCAAAGTATACTTTAATGATGAAAATTTTGAGAATTTATTTGAAATCAGTAGCATCAATAAGTGGAAAATTCAATTATATCTTTTTAGTACCCACTCATACTGGTAAATAACCTACCTTGCTATAGTTAGGTTAGAATAGGGTTAAATAAACTGCCAAGCCCTGTTTTCTTGATCCTTTCACACCTCTGACTTCCAGGACAGACAAAAGTATTCAAAAAGTGGAATTAAAAAACTTGAATTAAGTGGTCTTGAATTAAGAGTTAATTTTGGATTTTTTTTAGAACTGTAATAATAGATCAGTATCATGGGATTTAATAAATGTTAAAGAAGTACATCTTTAATTTGTAAGACTATTTAAATATTCAAGACTTACTGTTTCCAAATGAGAGGTACTGAAGTTTTACATGCATGCCTCTCTGAGCTTCCTTATTCATGTTTGAGTTTCTTTAAGTACTAGTAATAATACTACTAAGAAGTGGAAGAAATAAAGTTATTCTATGAGCTATTTTATATTATTAAAATATAACATGATACTGAAGAGAAGAATGTATTTGACAAATAAACATTTGAATGAAATGGTGGAGAGACAAGAGAAAAAAGTTTTTCTATTTTGATAGCAACTGAGAACTATTTATACAGTCTTAAAAACAAAAGAAACATCTGATACCCTAAAACAAGGAGACTATCATACCAAATTACACACACAGTTTGTCTGTACCTATGTACTTCTCTGATACCAGATGCATACAAATACCTCTAAAAATGATTAAATTGCACTGATGTGCTTTATGTGGTAAAATAAGGTTTCAGAGCGATTTTTTTACAGTAAGCCCAGATAAGGAGCTAATTTCTATTTTAAACATAGGCTTGAGATTCTTTTAATTTTATATATGCATGTAGTACTTGATTCACTTGTCTTCCAGCCTTTGACACAAGAAGAATTTCATATTAGTGTTAACTTCTGAGCCAAATAATTTTCCGAGTAATTTACAAATGGTTATTGATTCTGAGCACCTCACATACAACTGTGTGCCGGTTTGGACACAAATCCAGGAGGAAACAACCCGAGAGGGGTGTCTCTCTCTCTCTCTCTCTCCTGCCTGCCAGGCAAGCAGGCCCCGGCAGCACCTCCCCCACGGGTTCGGGAAAATAATTTCTCGAGAGAAAGTGAAAAAAAATATTTATTTAACAAACAGAGTCCCCCGCTGTCACGGGGCAAAAAAGGATATTGAAACCCCCTTCCCCATCCCCTAAAAGAGGACTATGGATTTTAGAGTCCTTTCTGTAGGTAAAACCTGCAGTCCTGAGCTGGGCCAAGCTGGGCCAGGCAGGGTCCAACGATCCCCCTGGGAGGGTCCTGCCGAGCAGGTCCAGAGATGGTAGCTGGTCTCAGATGAAAAGAAAGCCCAAAACAGTCCAAACAGTCCAAAAAGGAACAGAAGCAGCTGAGGCAGATCACAGTCCCTTCTCCGCTGAGAGCCGAAGAAGCTAGAGAGCAAAACTCTTCTAACCAACAAAAGTTGTCAGATCAGGAGAGAAAAGAATGCAAACATTCTAGTTAGAAAGTCAAGCTGGCCACTTTGAAGAGTTCTCTCAGATTCTCTCTCCCCCCTGTGCAATTTAAAAGTACACTAGAAATCAAGCAGGCGATGGGGAATACAGTATGGTCATAGAATCACCCCAAGACAAACTATCAATGTAATTATATAATGGAAATATGTTTTGTGTGACATTTAAGGACAAGACTTTGGAATTTAATGTTACACTAAAACCATTTGTCATGGACAAAAAGAAAGGAGATATAGAACAAAGACAATTATGTTAATTACAATAATGTTTCAATAGCACAATACTATTCAAAATTAGTTTAATAAAAGGGGAAAATCTCATTAATAATACAGTTACCATTCCCATACAGAAACTTTGTTACTTTCTACCTCTTGGCTCGGGTGTTGGGTTCATCTTTCCAAAAAGTCTCTAAGTTCTAATACCAACAGTTCACCCCTTCTGTGGAAGCACAGGGGAAGAGACATAAGATGACAAGTTCCAGCTTCTTGAGATCTTCTCTGGGAGAATGATTGATGTGTATTCTGGGGTTTCATCTCTGTCCCAGGCGGACTGTAATTTATTTCTTTGTATTTCCCTTTACAGTCTTCTTCCTTCCATTGCTTCTCATCTGAAGCCTGGAAGGTTAACCATCTCCTCCTACATCTGGGGAGATAACAGGAGTTATTGGTCACACTGGGCCTCCCGAAGACTCAGGTCTTGCTCAGATACAGAAATTTTGGAGTCATGTCTCCAACATGTTTGGCAATGGCCACCAAATGCTTGTGAAGAAAAACAAAAAGCAGGACACAGGCCAAGGCCAGTCAAGACAGGTCCTGAGTTCCTGCACTGCCAAAACAGTACAAAACTTAAGCCTTTTTACTAATGGCATTAAAAACACATGCCTTGTGATACACTAAATGATCATTAACTGATTCTTTTTGACACTATTGCAAACACTGTGTCAATCTCATAGCTGGCATGTGTTCCAGGAAGTGCAGGACTAAGCAGAAGCAAAATGAACTGATACTTCTGAAGAGGGTTTGTCAGATGTTTTCATTAGGGCTCTTATTTGCATTTTATCTTGTAGGCCTAAAATCATTTTTGTAAATGTAGACCAGATACTTTCCCTTCTTTCTCTTTACTGCTATATTCTACATTTGGCACTGGAAGTTAAGTGAATGAAAATACAGTCACCAAATTTTTAATGCTTATTTGAGTCATTGCTTTCAGGTCCCTTGGCTGCAGTAAGAAACTTGTCTGCAGTAAGAACATCTTTTACTGCAATTTTTTTTTTTTTTTTAAATTGGACCAAGTTTCTGGTATTTTCGTGGGTTTTTGTATCTTCAGAAAAGAAAACTCACTGCTGACTTCCAGCTAACATTTTTGCCGAAGTGGTATGTGTTTACATAGAAAGGGATTTCTTCAAGTTTATCATTCTTTTACATCTAGGTAAGTATTTTGAAAATAAATATCAACATGTATTAAAAATAAATAAAATGTTCTTTTGGTAAAAATGCAAGCTGTTAAGTCATCTATGGCTATCACTATTAAATACAGCCATCTACATACAAATACATATTTTTGGTATTCAGACTTCCACATCCTATGGTTATTTGTGTGTGTGGTTAGGAGATAAGTCATGCTTGATCAAGACAAGGCTCCTTAATTGTTGTATATTATATTCTCTTATACTGTGGTTTAGGAATGGTATTCTTCAATTCAGTGCTCCCATTGAAACCATGGGCTGCTCCGTCATCTCCCTTCTTCCCACACTGCCAGCTGAGGGCTGGAGAGGAGAATCGGAGGTAGAACAGGTAAAGGTCACAGGTTGAGATAAGAAAAATTTATTGGAAACAGCAATGACATAAGAAAAACAAACACTAACAGAAACAACATTAATAACAAAAGTGTACAAAAGAAAGAGAGTGATTCACATGTAAAATGTTCACCACAAAGCCCGATTCAACTGCTGTCACACTGTCACACTATGTGACCCAGCAGGGGCCACTTCCCCCACCCCCAGAAGATGATGTATAGAATAACCTCCAGGTCCTAGCCATTCCCACTCCTGGCTACTGAAAAAATTGACCCAGTCCAGGCCAGAACCGAACTTTCCATACTGTCTTTCACAGTACCAATCTGGACAAAGTGTCCAGCACAGAGCTGGATAAACATATCACGCAGAGGGTGAGTAGCTGGGTCACAACGTGGGCACAGAGGGCCATAGATAATGAGGTTACATCAGACTGGTGACCTGTTACTAGTGAGGTTCCACAGGGCTCCATCTCTCGCTCTGTGGTCTTTAAAATCTTTTTAAATGTCTTGGACAGGAAGGCAGACTAAACAAGTTTTCAGAAAAATGGAAGGAGCTGTTGATTCCCTGCAGAGAGACCTTGACAAATTAGAAGTTGGCAATCACCAACCACACAAAGTTAAATACAGGGAAGTGCCAGGTGCTGCACCTGAGTCAGCCCTGGATGTGGGAAAGATTGGGGAATGAGACGCTGGAAAGCAGTGCCATGGAAAGGGTCCTGGAGGTCCTGGTAAATGGAAAGCTGAACATGAGTCAGCAGTGCCCTGGCAGCCAGGAGGGCCAACCCTGTCCTGGGGCACGTCAGGCCCAGCATCGCCAGCTGGGCAAGGGAGGGGATTGTCCTGCTCTGCTCTGAGCTGGGGTGCCCTCACCTAGAGTGCTGGGGGCAGTTTTGGTCACCTCCACAAAAGACAAAAAGCTGTTAGAGAGCATCCAAATGAGGTCAATGAAGATGGTGAAGGGCTTTGAGGGGAGCCCTTATTAGGAGCAGCTGAAGTCACTTTATCTGTTCAGCCTGCAAAAGACGAGCCTGAGGCGAGACCTCGTTGCAGTCTGCAACTTCCTCATGAGAAGAGGAGGGGCAAATACTGATCTCATCTCTCTGCTGACCAATGGCAGGACTTGAGGGAATGGCATGAAGTCGTGTCAGGAGAGGTTTAGGTTGGATATTAGGGAAAGGTTCCTCACCCAGAGGGTAGTTGAGCACTGGAACAAGCTTCCCAGGGAAGCGGTCACAGCACCAAACCTAACAGAGCTCAAGAAGCATTTGGACAGTGCTCTCGGGCACATGTTGTGACTCTTGGGAGTGGTCCTATGTAGGGCTAAGAGTTTGACTCGATGATCCTTCTAGGTGCCTTCCAACTCGGCACATTCTGTGATTCTGTCATGTTAAAACCAGGGCTTGAAAATGAACTTTCAGGGAACATGAAGGCTTAATATTTTGTTGACTAAGATTTGAATGACTACATGATGCTACTTAACTGCAAATGCATTGTTAATTCAGTTACTCAAAAGCTGTGTCCTGCTACACTCAGTAGGAGGAAAATTAAATTCTATCATCTATATAAAAAATCTCGATGTATGCACCTTTACTGAGGTGTGGGGGTCAAAACATACAGTGTCTTAATGCTGATTAAAGAGGGAACTCCTGCATTCCGACTGATGCCTCCTCAGCCCTAATTTCTTCTTAGATGCCTGGCCCCTGCTAAGCTCACTGCCTACTAGGATCCATGGCTATGCCCCAGTGCTGGTCCCTGTTTGCTCTTTTCCCCTACCTGACTTCCTCTATTCCATGTACATCTCAGCTGAGATTGTTTAATCTACTTCTCTCCTTGTTTGGGTTGGAGTCTGCTATTTTTGCTTTGCTAAAGCAATTTAGTGATTTCATTTTGGTCTAAAATTTCATTGCAAGATTATTCCTGTAGTGAACATTTTGATGTGAGTAAAGTCAAAAGGCTTATCCCATGTGCTTTCTTATTTGTTTACTATAGGTAAGTACATATCAGTTACAGAGATCCTATCAGTGCTTTTAAGGATGTAATAACACTACCAAATTAGATGGATATTTTCTGATATATTTCTCTAGCTTAAAAGAGTTTTTCTCTTACTCAACTAACTGGAACTAAAAATCACCTGAAGGCAGTAAATTGCTGAAATACTTCCTCTCTCCTCCAGTTCTTGAATTCTGCTGCCAGGAGAGAAAATATGAGGGTATTTCTAAGAAAGGATATTCAAGAAACAGACTTTCCAAAGGGCAAATGAATCTAGACCACAGTAATAATCATAGCTCTGAAGACCTGTTCAATTTCTTATTATTGCTTTTACTTGGTACCTGCTGTGTTCATACTGTGCTGTTTTGAGAACACATTATCTCCAAGCACTGGTACAACCCACAGTCAGGTTAACAACACGTTTCAGTTACCAGCAACCGTCAATGCTCAGTAGATAGTGTTAATAATCTAGTCGCCAAGAAGGAGTAACAGCTGAAAAATTATCTGTGACTAGAAAATCCACAGACTAATTTGTTGCATATGCTTTATTAAAATTACTCGTTTCCAGTTTCAACTGTCTGTAAATATTTTTTTTTATTCTAATCCTCAAAATGAAGAGCATTTTGGGGCTTGCTTTTAATTTGTGTGAGAAAAATCTCTAATTTTTTTACCCAACACACCTGCAGGACATTGCCTCATTCTGCAAAGGGGGAGGAAGGAAGGCTGCAAGGTCCACAAAGATATAGAGGTCTGGTAGAAGAGTTTAAATAGTTTTAAAACTGATGCATGTGTTGAGAAATTAGACTTGTAAGGACATCATTTCATGAGTAGTATTAAACCAAGAGTAAGTCTGACTTGCTTTAATATTTGTGTTGGCTTTATTTTTCTCTACTTGGCAATGGTACCAAAATTTAATTTGGTTACTACATTTAATGTAGTAAGTACGGTGAATGCACATATACCGCATGTTTTGCACTTTATTTTGTAAACAAATTTTCACATGGTAGCTGGTTTTTGTTTTCCAAAAATATGGTGGAGACTGCATTGAAAGTAGTGCAGACAGAGGTCACTTGCCTGATCATCTCTGAAACAAACTGTTTCCAGCTATACTGTATTTTGCATCAACTTTTTCGTCCTTCTCCCATAAGCCAACAAAATACAGCTGCTTATCTAATTTTTTGGCTTATCCTGGAGCTTATTATCCATCTTTTTCAGTCTATGGCTTCCTCATCTACAGTTTATGAGCACTGAAGATTAATAGAATACTCAGTGTTGGAAAAGGGAAAAGTGTGCAGCATGAGGGCTGGAAACCGTCATTTAAATGAGTTGTCTCTTGGATATCCCTCTTTCAAGAACAATGAGCTACCCTGCTCTTTCTTGTATAAGATTGTTTATTATAGAAAGTAAACTGCATTTTAACTCTACTGTTAAAATAATTTTTTTGAACAATTACTTGCTTTACATCATAAAATGAAAATAACTAGTGTTTGAAGAATGCTAGGTCTGTTTTGGTGCCCCTCCATATCTGCATACATCTGTCAAAAGTGAATTTCAAATAATATTCCCTGATCAGCCAGCTGTGTATAGTTAGAAAGGAAGCATTTAAAACTGATCATAGGAGAGAATGTCGCTACAACTTCCAGTTTCCCTCATCTGTCATCTCTCTGTGGTTAGTTTTTAGGAAGCAGATGTGTCCATTGCATTTGACAGAGATGGTTAACTTTTTCCCTTACATTTTTTTAATCTCATTCAGAATATAAATCTTACCTGAAATCTCTCCATAATGCAGCAGCAGGCTCTGGGAATAAAACAAAGGATTTCTAATACCAGAGGCAGAATATACTGCCTGCCAATGTTTAATTTTACTGCCATGTCCTTTGCTAATCTCTCTGCTTGCAATTTTTCCATATTGCTTCCATTTCCTGTTCTAATATCTTTGGATATAAACATCACAGAGTCTCCTAACTTGTTATATTACACCTTCAGATTATGCAAATATTAATCATAGTTTTGAAGAAGACCTGAGTACTATACTTATACTGGAATGTAAAGTTAGTTCTCTTAGATATCTTGCTACAAACAAGGCTGACCGAGACAACATCTGTCTTTCATGACACTGTTCTGGCTAGCCAAACTATTAGGGCTTTATTTTGATAGCATCATCTTTTCTGAAGTCTACCTTAAACCATGTTGTGTAAAATTTTAAACTTAGCTTTACTTTCTGAGACTCTGATCTTGCAAACAGTCCTAGAACTGTGCTCTCGTAACATTTCTCCTTCTGTTGTTCTCTGTTAGTTCTCATTGCCTAGTAATCCATCTCAGTCAATTCTTCCTCTTCCTAGTCTACATACCTCCACAGGATGATTCAGTGTTATGCAGAAGAGAGGCGGAAAAACTTCTGAGTTTGGGAACTGCTCACCTATTTCATTACATCCCATTTAAAAACATACAGCTCCGGTTATCACACCAGCTATAAGACATTAATAAATGTAGCCTATTAATTTACTTATCCTGGATAATGAGAATGCTTGTTGTCTGAAACAATATGTCATATGCATCCTAAACATACGTCTGAATTAGGAGTGCTGGCTCTCAATGCCTTAGAAAGAGTAAAGACTGGTTACAGCCATAAAGGTAAAAGCATTGTGAAGCAGGTGCTGCTTCTACCTTTTTTGAACTCTATCATAGGCACATTAATGTAGTATAACTATCTAAGTTTTATTTTTTTTTTGGTGTTTTTTTTTTTTTTTTTTTGCCAGGGGCTCAATAATACTTGTAATTGCTCTTAGCAGGCCACAGTTATGATGGAAAATGTGTCCTATGATAATGGTGCAGGGAGCATGGCCAGCAGGTCAAAGGAGGTGATTCTTCCCTTCTATTCCATTCTCATCAGACCACATCTAGAGTACTGCACCCAGCTCTGAGTCCCCAGGTCAAGAAAGATATTGACCTGTCAGAGCGGGTCCAGAGGAGGGCAACAAAAATGGTCAGAGGGCTGGAACACCTCTGCTGTGAAGAAAAGGTGTTAGAACTGAGGCTGGTAAGCCTTGAGAATAGAAGGCTTCAGAGAGACCTTATTGCAGCCTTTCAATACATAATGGGAGCTTATAAAATAGGCAGAGAGAGACTTTACACCAGGGCCTTTAACGACAGACCAAAGGCTACTTGGACTGTACCATAGGATAGAAGTTTTTACTGTAAGAGGATGTGATATTGGGACTAGTGATAAGACATTTGCATGCTCGACCACTGGAGGTGTTCAAGGCCAGGTTGGACAGGCTATGAGCAACCCAACCTAGTGAAAGAGATTCCTGCGCATGACAGGGGTGTTGCCAACCCAACAGAAAACATCCTATGGCTCTATGAGTCTGTGATATATAGTCTAAATGGAATATAAGGACCTTGAAAGTATGGTTATATTTTGAATACAGTCAATCATTAAAAATTCACTATAAATTAATTCCAGGTCGTTAAAAAAAAAGTAGCCACTGAGGAGCTGGGGAAAAAAAGTGTTTTTTCTCTAAGACAACAATATACAGCAAAATGCTGAAGAAACACAGTAGAGCAAGAGGATAAGACACCTGCTGCTGCCTTCTAAAACAATGACTCTTTTAGACATCCTGCAGCATGAGGCAGACCAAGACGTGACATCTAAGACAATCAAGGACCACATCAGTGAACAAGGTGGGTTTAGTTATATGATGGTGTGCACTAGCTGATGTAGAACGTGATCGTTAAGGAGTCACTGCTGCAGTGGTCATGACTGATCGCGTACAAGGACAAACTCTTAGTACCAAGTATGCTGTTAGAGTGGTAAGCCACTGAAGCTTTGTTTGGAAGCTTAGTTTCAAACACACATAAGCGCACTAAATTGAAACTAAAGCAATGAATGATCTTTTCCAAATCATTCACATATATTCGTGGGATTTCTGATTTGTGGGATATGACACTTCAAAACAGCAAAGATAAAGCAAGGTTTTTCATAGAGCAGCATGATTTTCAGTAGTAAGGAAAAGTTTCAATGATCTACTGATCCTGATCTGATTTGACTGGATTTTTGAACATACTTTTCAGAAAGTATTGTGATGTCCGTTCTTAAATCCATATCATTACATAAATAAATAACTTTTTCAGGAATTTTCGTGTGGGGTTTTTTTTCTCTTCAAATAAAGATATTTTAAACTATAAATATGATCATATGTCTTTTTCTTCCCACTTGCTTTTTTTTTGTGGAAAAGGAAGAAGTCAGTAGAAAAAGCATCACCAAAGTGTGAGACTTTTCATGGGTTCAAGGGTAAAAGTACCAGGGAATACTTTTTTTAATCTGTGTTTAGAAGAATTATTTACTATTTTTACCTAGTCTTTTAAAACCAGATGCTGTTCTTCCTTAGCACACGTTTAGCAGAATACAGCAGTGAGGTTCATGCAAATCCAGTTCTCTCTTTTTTCCCATATAGCTCTTCATGAATAAAACTGATTTTTCAATAACTATTGTCATTAAAGTGTTTCAGAAATATGGCCATAATCAAAGAGTTGCAAAAATAATCTTCCCATTAAATATGGGAAGATTACATGTTTTGCCTCTTGATCTGTGAAATAATGAGCAACAGAAATTGTTAACAGTCCATTGTTTATATTTAAAACTATCATAAATAGAATTGCAGGTTAGGTGCATGTGGAATATTCCTTCTTTGACAAACAGATAGACTAGGTAATAAAAATTGTCTCTTTCTTTAATTACAAACTTTTTTTTTAACGACTCTTTGTTTTAGTTGTTAACAGCAGATTCAAACCTCATACAAATCCTAAACATCAATTTACCCAAATGATAGAACTTAATATTTGTTTTCCAATTTCAGCACAATGTAGTAGACATTTTCTTTTAATCCCTTTCTTGCACTACTGCTTTCCTTACCCTCTGTTCTCAATATTTACATTCAAGAAAAAGCTTCTAAATTGGCATATTCGAGCATAAATAAAAATATGTTTCAACTTAGACCCTTTTAGTCCTATCTGCATAGTTTTAATGAACATTGCAGTTTTCAGTTACAGGCTTAGGTAACTGAATCTCCATAAGTAATCTTACTAGTTGCCATAATCATACGTCCAATGGTTTTTAAATTAATAAGGTGTTTAGCTTAAAATACTTTCATTTATTAGATGTTAAGAAGGTAATAACCAACTGAGTCAGCAGCTATTTTATGCTGGCTACTGTACACACAGAAAGCTCAGTGAAATGTCTATTACAAGGTGTATAAATGTATATTATAATTTCTATTATATGACTTTTGGTTTAACTCTTGAGAGTACTGAGACTCATTTTTTACTCCACTGGTGTGGATAGCAGCTATTCAGGTGTTGGAAAAAGAAGACATGGGAATTATTTTCAAGAGATTTGCTGCAAATAGTAGTTCAAATTCTGTTATCCATAGCAGGAAATGTTTCCATTTAGCTTGGCCATAGTAGAGCATAATTCTTCAGAACTGAGGTAGTTAATAATTAAGGTACAAAATTTTCAAACTATAACCATTGCACGTGAGGATTTATGACTTCTACTTTTCTGTCAGAAAATAAAATTTCTTCATTTCTAACACGTTTAATATCTTCAATTCTGTATTAAAAACAAACAAAACCAAAGCAAACAAAAAACCCAACCAAACTTATGTGTCAATGCACTCAGAGTAATCAAATGATCATATGCAATTTTATGTATTATAACATGGGCAGGGTCATAAGAGTAATAAAACGTGGGGGAAATTGATGTAAATGTTATACTTTTAAGGAAAAAAAAGGTAAAATGAAAAAGAAAAGAAAAGGAAGAAAAAGAAGAAAAGAAGAAAAAGAAAACCTGGGGAAAACAATTTACTTTTAGAACTAGAAGAAGAATTTTACCAAATTTCTTTGTGTGAACTGAAAAATAATCATATCTTCATTATGAAATGTTATGATTTTCTAAACAAAGAAAGCCTAGTAAAGAATTTATCCAGGCAAAAGATTTCCCTGAAACTTGACATGAGTTACATTTAGAAACACCCCTTATAGACAAGATCAGACTCTAAAGGAGCATTCAAAGTTAACAGTTTGTGTGTAGGCTCCTCATGTTTCTTTTCTTAATAAGGTACATTATATTCTAAAATCTGGACTTTCTCTCTGCTTGAAAATTGGCATAGATCCGTTCAGTCCCTAGGAGCTGTGTGACAACCTTCAAGGGTTGTTAATTTTAAATCAAAAATGGATTTCTTTCCAAAAAGTTCACACTTTATTATAGAACTAGAGGAGTAATAGCTGGTCGTCATTTTGCAATTTTAAAACAGAAAGTCACTATAAAAATTCTCTATGAGTAGAAACTATTTTGCAATTTCTGTTCTCATTAGAAACTAATTTGGAATGACCAAAATGATGCTTGAATGATGCAAAATGACCAGTGTTCCTGGAGTTATGCTTTTGTTAGCCTGGTCAGAAAAACAATCAGTATTTAAATATAATTGCCACAAGTAGCCTCAAAAATAAATTGTTTGGGTTGCCATGAAGAATTACTGTTAAAAATAAAGGTATTTGTGCCAGCTCATTATTTGACATTCCCTATCAAAAATGTTACCATAAAATGATTTTTCCTGCTCTCAAGTTATCCCAACCCCCTGCCACCAGCCCCTGTGCCAGGCTACACTATTGCAAAGTGAATTTTTATACCATTCAGCAGGTCATCTGGTACTAAGGGTTGTAGGCAATTTTTAGTGTGGACTGGATCTGAACTGGTGGACCAATGCAAAAATATTCCTGTTTCTCAAAGACTTACCAGCATAAACGCAGTAAGAATTCCTTCACAACTTTCCTGATGTTGCAGCAAGCTGCTGTCAGCAATGCATTAAGATTTAGGATCCTTGAAATGCTTGATCACTATTCAGTAGTACAGTTAGAAAAACATGATGGCAAAAAAATTGAAATGAAAATAAGAGCATGAGATCAAGTAGTCTTCATAACTCAGGAGGCCTCGAGAGGCTGAAAGAAAGTAAACTATATCAATTTTTTTCATATCTCAGAGTACTATACAATAACCAGATGCAGATGTGGAACATCTTTTTGCTTGCATTATTAATTTTTTCTTTTACTGATTCTCCACTTAACTGAAGCACCACACAATGTTTTCTGCACCAAAGTGAATGCAAAGTGAAAATATATTGAAATAACATAGATCCTCATGTTAGTTACATTTTTAAAATTTATTATTATGACCAATGAGACAAAGATACAGTGGCCACTCTTTAGCCCAATCTTTACACAGTGAAAAACTAAGGTAAAGAACTCAATGAAGTGAAACAAAATAAATTCTATGGATTTCAGTTACAGAAGTTAGGCCACGGAATTTGACTGTCGTCTTCATAAAATCCTAGATAGAAAAATATTCAGTATAAAATTTCAATCTGGTATTTGGATGACATCTTCAAAAATAAGGAAGGTGGGAGAGTTTGGTAGGGAATAAATAAAATCATTCTGTGTGTTTTCAACTACTTGAATGTGTGTGATCTGTTCCTATGTTTGATTTTGATGTTGCAGATTTCATTTGAATAGTTTGACAGAAAATCTAATTCTATATAGTTTTATGATAAGAATCACTAGGTAAGATGGTAAGCATGTAGTATTGAAAAGTAAGAGCAAGATTTTAGTCTCCTTGATTATAAAAGTGGAAGCTGTACTGGGTAAGATGTGAACAAGTACTTGTTATCCTCTTGATTTCTCAGCCAAGCCAATTACTGAAAGAAGAGATTGTTTTGGAAAACTAGAAACTAATTCTAGGCTGGCAGGTAATTGTTCTTCCTTGCTAACACATCTGTTCCAGGATGATTTTATCTGAGGGTCAAGTTAGCTTTCCTTATGCTAAAATAAGAATCCTTGTCACTGATTTCCTATTCATTGGGCTGTTGCTCTCTAAAGACCCAGTATTTGCAATGATTTGCAATATTGGTACAAGACAAAAATTAAATAAAAAGACACAGCCTGTGTTCATTTCATGCATTTTACTTTTTTAACTTTATGGAGATTTCTTCTGGAAATTACTGCTGATGGAATAACTTGATGGTGTGTTAGCCCCAGCCAAAAATTGTATGATGCAGCTGCTTGTTCACTCCCCGACCGCTCTGCAGTGGGATAAGGAGAATCAGAAAAAGGCAAAAATTTTAGTTTTAGATAAGAACAGTTTAATAATTGAAGTGAAGTAAAATTATATAATAATGACTATTATTTACTGGTATTTTTATTTTTGTTGTAATGAAAAGGAGAAAGAGGGAGAAGGAGAGGAACAAACCACAAGATAAACAAATGATGCATGATACAATTCCTCATGACCCATGACTCACCAGCCTGTCCTCAAGCAGTGATTGGTGACTGAGACAATTCTCCCCAATTTATCTACTGAGCATGACATTCTTCTATCTGGAATACTTCTTTGGCCACTTCAGGTCACCTCTTCTGGCCATGCTCCTTCACAGCTTCTTTTGCATCTCCTTGGTGGCAGAGCATGGGAAAATGAAAAGCCTTGATTTAGGCTAAGCATTACTTAGCAGCCACTAAAACATCAGAGTATTGTCAACATTGCTTTCATGTTAAGTCCAAAACACAGCACTGTGTCAACTACTAAGAAGAAAATTATCTCTATTCCAGCTGAAACTAGGACACATTGGGTTTGGGTGCAAAGGACCCTTGGTCTGGAGAATAAAACAAAGAAACTAAAAGTGTATCTTAGAATCACAGAATCATCAAACTTGAAAAAGTCCTCTAAGTTCATCGAGTCCAACTGCTACTGTACCAGAAATGTGGGTTCACATTTACTCTGTGACTAATCTCTAGATTTAGCTCTATATGGATTTCATTAGCTCTAGTGTCTGCATGTTTATAGAATTCAATGTAGAGCTGTTAATAAATTTTACTGCCATGTAGAAGAGAAATATTAGCTAGAAAAAATGTTTCACTTCCACTGCTCCTGTGCCAGCAGGAGACAGAATCGGTGTGGTCACATAAAGCACATAGAGACAACTTTCTCTTTGCCCTGGTAATCACTGGATTACTGGCAATGTATACCCTCTTGACAGTGATTCTCCTACATACTGTGCTAAGATTATGGAGGCCACTGGAATTTCTCCTCTAATACTTAAAATACAAATAAGGTAATGGCAAAAGGGCTGGCTGGTTCTGTTGGGATTAAATATGTCTGCATGTCTCACTCAAGGCATAACTGTAGGGCAAAAGGAAGAAAATGTCCCTTCTTCTTTGCAGATCTATGGTAAGGTTACTGTGGACTGTGAAGAGGAAACGAAGAAAAGTATAAAGCCTGACTTTGTCATTTAGGTGTGAATGTGACTAGAGGGCATGAAGCTGCAAATGTTATCCCTGTAGGTAGCTGAAAGAGAAGTGTAAAACACTGACATCACAAAATCCCAAAGGGAGAAAATTTTAGGCCCTTCATGCTATAATACACTCTCTGCCTTAGCTTTTATTTTAGTACAGACCTAGTCAGTTTATATGTTTGAAAGGCATTACCTTTCTGTGTTCCTCTCTTTGTAGTGTCCCACTTGTAAAAAAGATACCATTCCAGAGTAGGTTTAATTTCTCTTTCCACATTTTCTCCTTCAATGATCACAATTCATTTTATTACTGGTAAAAATCCAGTTCACAGTATGCCAGACTGGCTGTTTTTCAGAACAGTTGCCTTCCTTAGAGAAAGGAGGAGGTACTGGGGAAAAAAAGGGGGAGGAGGGAGAAAAAGAGAAAACAATCTAGATGCAATTATGAGTGACCTTGCAATACTGAACAGGCATACTCTACAGAATCAATAGCCAGACAAGTTTCTGTGACAGATCCAATAAAAGGAAAAAGCAAAGGTGTGGGGGAGGAAGCCAAGTAGATTAAAAAAGAGAGATAATGGTACTACTACTATGAAGGTGCCAATGTTCTGATACAAGTTTTGAGGCAGAAATTTGATTCACGTGAAAAGTGACAGCTGTTGTGGCTTTGGCCAATTAAATGACGAAAAATGAAATAATTTTATGCTCTGCCTGGTATATGACAAGGTACTTGAACATCAAGCAGCTAGGTAAAAACAATGAAGTACATAAATTGTTACTGCAGAACCAGAATTTTCCCCTTCTTCTTTTCTTTCTCTCTCATTTCTTTCATTCCTTTTATTTTTTTTTTCTATGTGTCTTGCTTTTTACTATTTTTCCTTTCTCTTCCTAAGACAAATAATTTGTGATAGAATATTGTGACAGATTACTGTATCTTATAAAATTAAAAGAGAAGGTTCAAAACTTTAAACACTAAGGCCCCATTTGGATCTTCTATTAATTTGTTGATAAGATTATTAATCATGCTTAATAAAAGTTTTGTGTCTCTATACACAGACTCCCATTAGAAAGATTTCTGAGTTTGGAGGATTTTTTTTCTCCTCTGTGGGAACAAAAGCATATGAATTTTGGAGTTTATGCCCTCTCACTAGACTTCCTTCAAAAGAGAAAGGTACTAACTATCAAATTTTGCTTCCCTTTTTCACTTAAATATGTTCTTAGTTTCTGAAATTTCCTTTTAAGTAAGGGACATAAGATGGTAAGGTATAGAACGTATGTAACTACTATTTATCAAGTCTAGGCTTCTTGTATTTCATATTATTCTCATTGATCTCTCCATTGTCTCTGATCCCAACTTTCAGTCTCAGTTTTTACTAAACACAAGATACAACCTGGGATGCATTCCTTCCAAGGGCTGCATTTGTGAATACTGAATGTGCCTGAACACTGGCTCTGTGGACAATTGTGATGAAGAGCAGCCACATGAAGGACATTATCCTTCTTATTCAAAATGTTTTATACAATATATTTATTTGACAAGTAATTTTTCAGGTATGTCTCGCTATATTCACCCTTTCTTCTCCAAATGTATTAACAGTGGTATTGACTGTTTAACTCATTAAAAGGGGATACCTCTTTTTTGCACTGACTGCTCAGTTTGGTGCAATGTGCACAAGACAATAACCCTTCTTAAGAACATATTTATATAGTACTATTTAGCAGCTTGCTAATGTGAAGGAATCATGGTTTCCTTGTGTTATATGTTTTTTTTGTTTTATGTGTTTCTGTTTGTCAGTGGAACAATAGTTGTCCTACTGTCCATTTTCCAATTCTTGACAAGATTTTTGTCTCTGATATTCCCTAGACATAACTGAAAGCTGGATTTGAGCCTCAATATCTATTAATGTACCTCTTTTGCCCCCTGCCCCTCCCCCCAAAAAGCCAGCATCAAATCCAACCAAACGATAATCTCAGCCAAAATTGAAAAAAAAACAAACTGAAAAGAAACAACCAGAAAACAACTGTATTTGGATTGTGTTCAAAACCATGAGAAGGATCTAAGAAGATCTTAGAAAGGTAAAGAGCCATTCCTTAAAAGAAACATTCATATTGCTGTTTCGAGGCATTTATACAAGCTGTAGTGTAATGGTGCTAACAGTGCTTTGCAGTTTTTAATGAAAGTAACACACAACAAAGTGGATAATGATAAAATATTTCCCATTTATGCTTCCCTAAATATTCTGCGGTATTTTGTACCAAGCAGTGTAATATTGAAGCTGATTATAAAAATGCTAACAGTTTGGAAATTTGGGACTCTTGTGCAAAAAGTCAGGAATGGTAATAAAATTGTGTTTGTTTTTCAAAAATAGCTTTCTCACTTATTGCAGAATTAGGTTTATATGGAAGGGGTTTGAAAATTCTGTAGTTGCTGCTGTGCAACCAGTTCTTGGTTTTAAATTGCTTTTTGTTTTCTTTTGTTCTATAAAACCAATGTCTCTGCCTTTCCCCTTCTCTTGGCAGCATTTTTTCAGAGCTTGCAGAATTAAGATTTCACACCGAAGGGATTTTGTGGAAGTATTTGCCTCATGCACATGAGGCAGTGTTCTACAACTGAAGTAAAGCCATCTCTGTTTCAGGCTTTGGCAATGCTACAGGCATATGCAAGGAGAGATGTGGACAATTAAGTGACATACTCCAAAGATTTAAAAATCTATTTCATGGTCTTGTTCTGTGTTTTCAAGCACCCTTCCAGAGAGAGAAATTTCATGTATCCAAAAGATTGAGGTGACTATACTTACTATTGAGGCTAACCTGACGGGAAGAGCAAGGTCCATGCAGAAGTAATTTCCAGCAAGAGATTAAGTCAGAAATTGGCTGGAGAAAGGAAACAGAAACAAACTGAGCCTTGGTTTCACTTACCTCTTGTACACCATAACAAAGTCAATAAAGTGGCTGGACAATAGGAGATCATTATTTTCTGTTCACTCTTTACAGCAGATCTTTTCCAAAATGAAGCATTTTTGTTTATGCTGTGCATAAAGATACCAGTTAGGGTGCAGGACTTTTCTCTGAATACCCATTAATACAAAATGACAGCTACACCTCAATTTGGGACATGATTTAAAGCATATTCATGGTAATGATCAGGGAATAGGTACCTGGTGGTTCACTGCTACATCTATATTGCTTTCTTCAAAGTGTTTGGACCAAAAGCTGAGCTTAGGCCTGAACAAGACGTGACCGTAAAATCCATATGTTGGAGTGGCCTACCTGGTGCAATTTATTAGAATTGCACCAGTGAACTGAATAGGGCTCAGGAGAATTGCTGCTACCCTGTACAGTTCAGCCTCTTGCTGGTAACACCTGAATTATCCCAGCCAGCCAGGACTTATCTCTGAGGAACAAAAATATAATATTTAAAAAAAAAAAAATTACCCTTCCCCCATTTTCTTAAATTGCAGCAAGCTGCATCAACTCTCAAGTTCTTTGCAGTGTATCCTTCCAAACCCTTTTCTTTTCAGACTCTTTAATGCTGCCTAAAACTATTGGTTTATTCTAGTAAAAAGTAAAACCAAACAAAAAAGAGTTAATATGCCACATTCTTACAAATTTAACTTTTTGTCTTTAGAATGATCTCTCTGCTTTCTTTGGTTAGGAAATACCATATTTGTTTAAGTATGCAAAAAATTATAGATTTCTCACTCTAACTCCCTACAAGAATCTGCTCCTAGGCCTTTGAAATTTGTCATAGACATTACCTGTTATTGGAAAGAGAAACATCTGTGGTTGTTTCTCTTCTCTTCTAGTTGTTCATCCACATGGGTGAAGAAAACAGGAACTTCTATTAACAAAACACCCTACAGTCAAATTCTGTTTGTTTTTAGAACAGCACGAAATGACAGGTTCCTTTCCAAAAGAAAGAAAGAGTCAGAAATAGTCAGAGAATGATGTTGATACAAAACAAAATCTTGGCTTGTAACGTTCTATCTTAATACATTCTACATTTTGAATTTTGCACACAGTTTAAAAATGACTAACTTTTTTTCTTTTGACAGAAATAAAGGTATATGATGTAACTTCTGCATAATTCTGTATGTATGGGTTTTGTGGTATAACCTTTTATTGAGTGTCTGCATCTCAGTGATCGTCTGTTACAAACACATCTCTATTCTCTTCAGATGATATGTTTGGGCAGAGCTGGCAATATGAGTCTTTCATACTTGAGAAATTGAACCGGAGACCTCAGCTACATTAAGTAATGAAATGAGAGAAGTGAAGTATTACAAGTGTTTGCATTTTCCCTGTTTTAATAACTGCAGTTTCTTCCCTTCCTCTCTACAAAATTAGCAAAGTACATATGCCCTATTGAGAATGTATTATATATTAGATCTATAATTTTGAGTATCAGCATTTGGAATTGGCAAATTAGTTACTATGCTCAAGTTAAATTGTAGGGGTAAAAAATTTAAAACATCTCCTTATAACTGAAAATTCTATGAAGGGATTTTCTTTAAGATTATTTTTATATCTAATTAGTAATGAGGCAAGAGCAAAATGTGACTACTAGATGATACCTTTAAGATTCCTTTTTTCATTTTCCCCTTTTCTCTGCCTGTCATGAATGAAGAGAATTAAAAAACAAACAAAAAAGTAAAAAACAAAACACCCAAACGAAGCCAAACAAAAAACCCCCAAAACACCACAACAGCAAACAAACAAAAACAAACCACCCAAAACTACAATCCAACAGCAGACTGGTATGTTAAAGCAAATGATTTTGATATAAATCTCTTTAGCAATTTCATCTACTGAAAATGACCTCTACAATATATATCCAAAACCAGTGTAATTAGACATCAAGACTAGAAACATCCATTCAGATTTTTGTATTACATTTTCAGATAAAATTATCACTCCTGAGTATGAATATGTATTAGAGAAGAACTTTTCTGTGATTTAAATGAGTAAGATATTTTGTGTGGAAAGAATATTTTCCCAGTACATGGAGAAAATATTTCAGTGGTTTCAGATGTTTTCGTATAGTCAGATGAAAATGCTGAGGTTAAGAAATGAAACAGAGGTAGCAAAAAAAAATTATAGAGCAAGAAAAATTATAAATCCTGTAAGGATCTTGAGTTACAGAAAAAAAAAGTCATTGTAGGATACAAGCATATATGGAGATTTTGTGTGATAGAATAATATACGTCCATCTGTATATTAAACCTTGTTTTTTATTTTAAGTTATGACAATGAGGATGAGACAAATACAAGCAGAAATATGTATAATAGAAATACAGCTATTTAGACAAAATTGCAGAATAATGAGGGATGACTTACAGGGGATTGTTACAGCATATTTGTAACACAGAGCAAAATCACTGGTGATTAAGTTGCCCTGCCATCCTTTACAACAGTGTTTTAAAATAAATTATAGAAAATGTGCTGCAATCAAACACCATGAGGTGGACAGTACAGTAGTGGTATTTGTCTTTGTACAAGAATTTCCTTATTTATTATTTCAATTTAAATACATTATCAAAAACACAAGAGCAGTATTGAGGAATATCTAAGAAATAAACTTTGCAAAAACTGGGTATATTCATGTGTCCCAAAGCAAGATCAACTATACTTCTGAAGATAATTGTTAATATTAACTACTCTTAAAGTCATAGCTGAAGTTTCCTTAACTCCTGCAAGAAATGCCTTGAGTTATCTTGACCGCTAGAAGTTTTCCTCACTTTTTTGCCTTTCTCTTGGTGTTGTGGTGCTGGTTTTTTGCACATGATGGAAGCAAAAAATACTTTTCCCCCAATGCAGCAACTTTCTTCGCTTCTACATACATACCAGAAGATCTGTCCCCAACTTTCTAACTTTTTTTTCTAACAGGGATGGAAAGGAGAATCCAACAAAGAAGAGAAAAATAATCAGAAAATACAACTAAAAACTTCCCCAGCTGGACTCAGTGTCTCAGTTTATGGACAAGAGGGTTTAATTTTGCATGCCTTTTAGTTTGTACTTTTAGATTGTTAATTCATTATGAGGTTTGATCTGCTTCAACAGACTTTGTTGAATTCACATTCCTGTTTTTCCAAACTACAAATCTACAATTTTATTGTTGGATCTGACTGACTTTAAATATAGGCACCTGTCTTTATCTTTGTAAACGTTGCACTTTTATTGATTATATTTCCAGTATAACTTCCATTTTCCTCCCCTGTCCTCCCCTCCCTTTCCCTTTCCCTTTCCCTTTCCCTTTCCCTTTCCCTTTCCCTTTCCCTTTCCCTTTCCCTTTCCCTTTCCCTTTCCCTTTCCCTTTCCCTTTCCCTTTCCCTTTCCCTTCAATTTCTGTTTCCCACCAATATAATTTTAATTCCGTTTTGCAAGTTTTTTGCAAATTTTCTGAAGTTCAAGTAAATGTAGTAAGCATATGCTTCATTTAACTCTGTGTCACTGCATAGTAACAGATTAAGCTAAGATCCTGCAAAGTCCCATAGAATGCATCTCATTCTGATGTGGAACTGTCTCTAACTAATACGCGCACTTTTCCTACCTTTGCTTGTTTACAGAAAATATGTACTTGTGTTCTCCTGGCTATCTTAAGGTTCTGTATATGGGTATTCTCCCTTTCCTAACTGACTGTTGGAAAGTCTGAAACCAGAGAACAGGGATAAGGAGAGGTCTTGGTATTTCATTAATTCAGGATGATTCCCTCCTAGAGACCATATCTTTCAATCCAATGTGAATCCTCCTCACCACCAATTTTAAGCAGAGACAACACTCATAGCTGGCTTTTGTTTAAGCTGAGAAGCCATGTGTGTGTATTGCTGCTATTTCTCTCTACACAGGTCGGATTAAGATGTATGAGGAGATTTATCTTTTCTTCTGTCTTCTGTTTCAAAGGGGAATAAGATGGGAATTTAATGCTAACCGTAGTGACAAAGCTAGCATTTTCACAACACTACACAGGGCAGATCTACAATAGGTCACTGCTGTCAATAAAAACTCTGATTTTTATGAACTAATAATTTTACATATTGCAGGAATCGGGAAGTTATTTCCCTGTTGCCAGTGCCTTGCTAAGCAACAAAAAAAAAAAAAAAAGGGATCTTTGCTTTGTTTTAGGTTGTGGCTTTGAGGTAATTTCTGGGGATGAATTATTAATTTTTTTTCTCCACTATTTTTCTATTTAGTGATCTCTGAAAAACTGTGTTAAAAAAATATAGTGCAGTCAATCATTGAGAAAAACTCCTTTGCCCATTTTTATGAAGGTACTAGTTATTTACACTCAGAAATCTTATTTGAAATAGTCTTTCCTAACTGATTTTTGTTGTATGACAACACTGTTCATATATATTACTTTAATTTCCTATTTGTCACCTAAAAACAATTTAAGAAGTAACATGTGTGTAAATATATTTTAGCAATACGTAAGTAGGTATGTAGGTTGACTGATATTTCATACATGCTATATAAAAATATCTTTTATTTAATCTATCTATCCTTCTATCTACCTATTTACTTATCTACCTATGTATCTATCTACCAATCTACCTATCTCCATAGCACTATGCCTGCCTATCTATATATCTATATACCTGTATACTTATCAATATCTCTATAATGCAGACATGCCTGTTGGGATAAAGAGAAGAAAGCTAAGTTTGTTCCTTTTGAGAACTGAAGAATATGAGAGGAAGAGATAAAGAAAGGGTATTTTTTAACATGTAGCATATTTACTTTGTGCAATTAACCTAGAAAATTCTTAGACATTAGTTCTGATTTTTGTTATTACATACTCAGTTTTCACCTAACCTCAAAGGAAAAAAACAGCATCATTCTTATTCAATGTATTTTGATTTCAAATAAATATTATTTATACAATGCAAAATTCTAAACTCTGCAGTGAGTTCCCAAAGAAATGATGAATGTGGAGGCTATGCACCTATCCAACATATTTGAGAAGTTATGGCAGTCTGGTGAAGGGTGAAGATCCCACTGTCTAGGTAAAGGAGAACTATAACCCCAAATTTTAAAAAGAGAGAAAAGAAAGACCTAGGAAATTACAGATCAGTCAGTCTCATGTCTGTGCCCATTCAGATCATGGGTCAGATCCTCCTGGCAATTATGCTAAGACAGGGAAAGTAAGGAGATGATTAGTGACAGTCAACATAGCTTCCCTAAGGGCAAGTTATATCTGAAAGATGTCATAGGTCCGTCGCAATGGGGATACACGGCTGGTGAATAGGGAGGAGCAACTGATCCATCTGTTTGGACTGATGCAAAGCATTCGACACAGGTATATCCCACAAGACATACTTGTCTTTAAGTTGGAGAGATGGGGCTTTGACATATGGTTCAACGTGGGGACTACAGGAAGCAGTTGGCTGGAGCTGCAGTCAGCAGATTGATATTCAAGTGGAGACAAGTAATGAATGGCATTCCTCAGGAGTTGGTATTGGAAGTGGTTTGGTTTAACACCTCTGTTGGTGACATGGACAGTGAGATTGAGTGCATCCCCAGCAAGTTTGTCAGTGACACCAAGATGTGTAGTGGCATTGATATGCAGGGATGCCATCCAGAGGGACCCTAACAGGCTTGAGAGGTAGGCCCATGAGAATATCATAAAGTTCAACAAGACCAAATGCAAGGACATCTACAATGATGATCAGAGGGCTGAAGTACCTCTCATATGAAGAAAGACTGTGAGAGTTTGTGTTGCTTAGCCTGGAGAAGGAAGTCTCTGTGGAGATCACATAGCACATTCCAGTATCTGAAGGGGACTTAAAAGAAAGTTGGAGAGGGACATTTTACAATGGCTTGTAGTGATAGGACAAGGGGTAATGGTTTTAAATGGAAGACGGTAGATTTATATTAGGAACCAAATCATTCTGTGGTTATATGATTATACAATAAATTGGTATAATGATTTTAAGAAAACAGTGGTAAAAAAACTGATACTGTGGTAACAATTACCAGGACATTAGAAGGTTAATCCATTCAGAGTGAGTAAGTACTGGCCCTCATCTGTTACGAAAAACAGAACTTTGTAACACAACCTGAGGTTAGGAATAGAGTGATCTGGCCTTGATGTCTGAAGTAATACAGCTGAGCTTGCTTTCAGAGGTTGGGACTAGGATCTACATTCACAATTTACTATGCAGTTTGAGAACAAGGAATATAGCTCTCACATCCTTTCCAGATGGCACTGAAGGCTACAGCCTTTAATCAAAGCAGTACGTGGAGACCGAATAGTGAATTTTGGTGTTGCCAAGTTGTGTTCTCTTGATCCATGTAATGACTAGCAATGTAATCTTTGTGCCAATGAAACAAATTCCAGCCAACACAGACAGCAGAAAGAGGACAAACTTTTTCTCTAACAATTCATTGAGCATGTTACTGAAAGAAAATATGCTGTAAAGAGTAGTTTTTGTTCTCTGTTTCAGAAAAGTTTATGTATGTTTCTAATGTTGCTAATAATATGCAGTCCCTATCTGAGAATAAGCTCTTATTTTTTTGTCTTAATTAGCATTTAGTGTCTTTGCAACTGTAGTAGTATTACTAAGCTTGATGCAATAGTTGAGGTTTCTATGCAATTGTGGTCTCAGAAATGGAGGAAAACATTTTAAGAGCTGTCTAGTGTATAATTTTAATCTCAAATTCTTATCAGACATATTTGTCAAATGAATGGAAGAGTGTTCTGCAACCTCCAACAGTGATGTCTAGATTCTTTTGTTCTTAAGGGATACCTAAAGCCTTTGCTTTCAAATCCAGAGAAACAGTTAAGCCCCTTCAGATTCATAAATCTTGCTAATTTATCCTGAAAGCATTACCCAAATCTTATTTATTTGAGAGGAACAAAGTTATCCATCAGAAAAGATCCGAAGAATGTGCATTTCACATTAGGTGTTACAAAAGATGTCAGGAATAGACAGAAAATTTCTAGGACAGTTTCCATGAGTGCAAGGTATCTCTTCTAGACAGCAGTTCAGCATAAGATCAAACCACAAGTTTAATTGTAAGTTCATGGTCTATGCTGAAAAGTCTTGAACTTTAACCATTGGCTTATTGACCCAGGATACTGAAAAGTAATACAAAGGTTGTTTTAATCTCATATAAAATTGCAATTGAAAACCCATTTAAGTTCAACAAACAGATAATAAACAAGGCTTGATGGTATTTCATATTTCTATCCAGAACAGGCAAATGTAATTTTGATAATATTAATGCTTGTAATGGTGCAGACATATTTTTCAAAAGATATAAGTTCTTTAGATGTGAAAAATTGGAAAGTTCTCAATGCTAATAAAAATGACCATATAAAGAAAAGCATGATTGAAATGGGCCTGACAAGCTTTGCTTATCTTTTATTTATTTGACCAAAACATAGACTTGGCATGTTATACTTGATGACAAAGATTTTACCAAATCTGTGTTCCTGTATTCCTGAAGGTATAAAGAATTATTTTTCCTCCAAAATTATAAAAGGGCAAGCTCAAGCGTGCTTGCAGACATCAGTTCTCCAGTGTCTTTGAGTAATTTTGAAAATTGCAGCCAAACATTATTATGCATAAATATGTCTTGCACAAAGAATCTCATTCATAATTGCTGTAGACCACAGTAGGCTCACTGAGAATGCTGTACTTTTGGTATTAGATTTTATTCCAATTAAAATCAAAATAATCGATTTGTTCAGTTTCTTAGAAAATTCTATACCGACTGTATTTTAGAAACAAAATACAGCCCCCAGATTTTTAGAGGTTTTTTGACAAAATTGTCATTCTTTTTATTTGTCTAATTCACTACAGTTGTGCTTTCTTTCACTTCTGACTTAGTTATTCTCAGATTTTAAAAGTCTGGAAACACTTCTACATTACATAGTGATTAGAATACTGGAGACTATGCAGTAAGTCAATAGTTTTTGTTTGGAGTCGTTCCACTTCCTCGAAATCCTACACACTGCAATAGTCATCCCGCTGAGTACCACAATTAGCTCTGCAGTAAGACTATACTACAAGTGAACCAGCTAAGTACACTTTCTTGTTCCAGTGCAAACAAAAAAAATTTATACAACCTGGATATTTCAGAAAATATCCAGTTTGTTGACTGTGGCATTCTGCAAAGTGACATGAAGCTACTGACATTCAGTTTCATGTGCTGAAAATTAATGATCTTCACCAGGAAATGTTTGGACACAAAGAGAATTTCATTTGCTTTTCTCTTCCTATAAATGCCCAAAATCAATCTCTCTTGTTAAATTTTTCTCCCTATAAAAGTTTATTTTTTTAAAAAATTGTATTTCTTATTTACTTGAGTGCAACCAGAAATAAATATTAATGCAGTTTGGATTAATTTGAATATATTTTTTCCATTTTTCCCCATTAAGTGCTGAAGAGAGCCCTGGTTGCTCACATTGTCTTTTTAACAGCTTAATCAATCAGAGGATACCAAATGCACTTGGAGCTCTGCTCTCTGGAATACAGACCACATGATGCATAAGGCTTGGTCTGAGATTTAGGACACTTCCACTATATGCTTAGATATGTCATGTGATTTGTAGTGAAAGTCTGGTCTATACCTTTAGTTCTGTAGGAACCTTTCTCTCCTATTTTTCTTTCTTACATTTACTTTGTGATTTTGTTCTGGCTTTGTGTAGGGGGTGTGTGTCCATGTGTACATGTGTTGGTTTTGGCTGCTTGTTCCATTTCTGGTTTTGCACCTCTGAGATGTTTTGGTAAAGATATATTTTCATTCCAATTGATATCTCAGAAATATTAGGCATAGCTATCACATTATATATCAAGATGGCTAAATAACTGATAGCTGATAGTCTCTTTGCTACCATTTAAAAGTTCTTTCTATCACTCATATGTTTAATTTTGGTCCACTGAATTTAGACTCATATTACAGTACCTGTTTCTCAATTCTGATAGGTACTCTTTTTCAGAACACGTGTTTGTTGACCTAATAGTACTTTGAGAACTTGATATCTCATACAGAATTAATGCAAAGATTACACAAAACATATTTTTCTACCAAAAAACGAAAAAAATCATATTTAGGACCTATTGAACATTTCAATACCTGATTCTTCCTTATTGTATGCCTGTACAAAGCTATCCTCTACTTTTCTTAATGCATCTACTTTCTGAATATGAATACCATTCAGGACATGGGTTTTAAATGGAGTTCTAGTACTTATTAAGTAGCTGGATCCAGCACCCCATACTTCATCAATAATAAATTGCACTCCCGTTAAACTTAGTGATAAACAAGGAGTTACCATCCTATTAAAATCCAATCAAACATGCATCACATTTGGTGGATAGAATTTAAAAAAAGCTGGAGAGGGTAAGTAGTTCAAAGCACGATACCTAGAAAAATTTCAGTGGAATGTGAAAGGACAAAATAACAAACATACAATGTGGATAATATATCTGTTTATGAAAAGACTTGCTCTTTGCCATCCTTTTAATAAATTTGTATTACAGTTTTGGCTGTTAATCAGAACTGAATAGAGCAAGTTCTTGTGGAAGAAATGTTAAGACACATGCAAGGGGACCTGGACTAGCTTGAGAAGTGGTTCCATTAGAGCTTCACGAAGTTTGACAAGTCCGAGTGTAAAGTGCTGCCTCTGAGTTTGGACAATCCCTGTAATGAGTATAGGCTGGGAGAATACCTCATTTAGAGCAGCCTTGTGAAGAAGGACTTGGAAGTTCTCATGGATGAAATGCTGAAAATGAGCTGGCAATGTGCACTTACAGCCTGGAAGGACGTCCATGTCCTGGGCTGCATCAAAACAAATGTGGCCAGCAAGTTGAGGAAGGTGATTCTACCTCTCTGTCATAAGTTCCCACCTGGAATACTGCATGTAGCTCTGGGGCTCCCAACGTCAGAATGACGTGGACTTGCTGCAGAGAGTCCAGGTGACACCCATGAACATGATCGGTGGGCTGATGCGCTTTTCATATGAAATTAGGCTGAGAGAGCTGGAGTCGTTCAGCCTGGAGCAGAGAAGGCTTTTGGGATACCCTATTGGAGCCTTCCAGTAATTAAAGGGTGCTTTCAAAAAGGAGGAAGAGTATCTTTTTACATAGGCCCATAGGTATAAGACAAGGAAGAATAGTTTTAAACTAGAAGAAGAGAGATTTAGATTGGATGTCAGGAAGAAATCTTTATTCAGAGGGCAGTGAGGCACAGGAACATGTTGCCCAGAGATGTTATGGGTGCCCCATTCCTGCAAGTCTTCAAGGTAATGTTCAATGGAGCACTGAGCAACCTGATCTAGTGAGTGAGATCTCAGCTCTTGGTGAGAGAGTGGAAACTAAATGATTTTTAAGGTCTTTCCGACCCAAATCATTCCACAATTCTATGGTTCTTTGCTAAATACATTTACTGTCATAAACTTTACTGAAGTTAGACTTTTGATATAAGTTCATATTGAAAAGCAAATAAAAAAGTGGAGTTTTATCAGTTTCAGACACATTTTGCAAATATAGAAAAGAATTGGCTGAATTCATTTTTGCAGTGCACTGCTGATTAGCATAAAACAAAATCATGAGGCTCAAGAAAATTATTTCACAGGAAAGGATGTGAGATCTCATATGAAATGAGGACTTCTTCACTAAGCCTTCTAGGGTGTCCTTTGCCACTTCCTGATGCTTGAGTATTTTAAGAAAAGAAGGTATTACCATATAAGGGCACAAGAGTGCTCAGTGAGAAACAATCATGAAGTGGTCCGACTGAGTCAAAACCTACCATTGCCTAAGCTACATTTTCAAAAATTTGTAAAATCATAGCATCATTAAAGTTGGAAAAGACTTCTAAGAGCACAGAGTCCAACCATTACCCTACCACTACAAAGTCTCATTAACCACCTCCCTGAACATAACATCTACACTTCTTTTAAATACCTCCAGAGGTGGTGACTTAACAACTTCCCTGGGCAGCTTGTTCCAATGCTTCACAACTGTTTCCATGAAGAAATTTTTCCTGATGTCCAAATAAAACCCACAAAATTATATGGTTATAAGAAGAAAATATTAACAGATGTGAGAATTGATTTAACGTGATTTGTCTTCAGTAGTGTGTTTTTTGCCCCAGCCAAGATGAGTGACAATACTTCAAGAAGTTATCATCATGTCCTTGGTGAGGCTGAGGCAAGTCATGTGCTGTTACATAGCTATAAATCTAAATTAATCTTGTTAAAATCAATAGGACCCATTAAGTTAATAATGACTTAAATGTGAGAAAAATCTGTCTTGCATACAGTGCATACATATGTTAAACGAATCATAAATAATTAACAAAATTCTGATCTTAATATTTTGTTCCTTTCCCTGTTTTCAGCAAACAAAACTTTGCAAAAAATACACTATCAGAAAAAAAGTAAATATAGAAAAAAAGTAAATATTTGCTGATTTTCAGTAAAACCTTAGAATTTCTTTTCCCTTTGTCCATATTACAGAATCCCAAGTGAGTTCTTGTGACAGAATTTTTACAGCATTTCACTACAGCTGTAAATGATGTCCTTGAAAATAACACAGCTATAATTCTAATAATCATGGGCAACTTACCCACAGAAAATGATCTCTTACTGAAACACCAAAAATTTAAAAATGGCACTGAAGAGAACCAGAACCCCAGCATGTAATTAAATTAATATAAAAAGCAAATTTGTTTTTAAAAGTTATCCCCATTCAATCTCTTCACACTTTTTTTTCCTTGAAAAAGAATACTGAGTAACTCTAAATCTCTTCTCTTTTAAATAGTTATAATTGAGATCAGGACATTGCCTAGAAAGATATAAAAAGCATATATCTTTGCTTTAATATAGTTAAAGAGTGTAGCATGGGTGACATAAAGTTGATGACCATTATTTCGACTCCTCAGTTTCTTCTTTTTTCATATGATAGGACAAAAGAAAAATTTCAGAGGTGCTGGAAATTATTAGCTTTATGAAAAGCAAAAAATGAAGGACTTTTTAGAAGAACAATATTTTCATTGTAAAATCTCTTTTTTTTTTCCTAGTATTGGATGTGGGTCATTTAAAATGATATAATCTGGAAGAATTCCTCATAAATGTTAGGAAGTATTAAGTGGAAATATTTCACTTTTTGAACCTATTAGAATAGATTTCTATAGTGAAAATATACAATAAAATACAATTGAAATGAAAAGCCTGAGTGATACATTATTTTCTAACATAGACAATTTTCTTGCATGAAATGACACAAACGGGCTAAGTATGAAATCATATGAAAGGACTGTTCTCTCTCATATTACCTAATGTATATAACTTTTTGTCCAGAAATATTCTCAAAGCCTCCCGGTTCTTTAAACTATATAAATTTGGTGCCATTTATTACCCACTTCTTTTGGAGGCGAGTAAGGACATTGAGCTTCTTCCAAGTGTTTCTTTTAAAATCTCTTTTATAAAACTTCATGGATGATAAACCACAGGCTATTTGTAAAAATATATTGTAAAAATTTACATATTTAATACTATTAATTTAGAAGGAAAAAACCTACTACTAATAATAATCTCAGACATGAATTCTTTGAGTATACATAATTGCAAGAAACATGAATACGTCCATAACTGGTTTTCACTTACAATACTCATGTGCAAACAGGGTCCAGGCACAAAGTGACTGTGCTATGAGTGACCTCCTT
This sequence comes from Callaeas wilsoni, assembly GCA_013398955.1. Taxonomy (NCBI): domain Eukaryota; kingdom Metazoa; phylum Chordata; class Aves; order Passeriformes; family Callaeidae; genus Callaeas; species Callaeas wilsoni. The sequence goes on along the minus strand of VWPU01014169.1, from coordinate 116,710 downwards.
TTGTTTTCCATGGCTTTGGTTAATTATCTCTTAGGACCTCTGTTCTGTTCTCCTTTTATCTTAGTGTTATTCAGCTGCCTATAAGAAAAGCAGTGTTAATATGGGTACGATTTACAGCATTGTTAATATACTTTATACTATAATCCTCAAATATTTTATGATGGACCTGTCCTTTCTGATATAAGAAAAGTGAGAACATGAAAATGTCAAAAGTAAGTATTTATGATATTCTTTCTGACATGGCAGGTACCCAATGTTATCTTTCCTGAAACATTTGGGAGTCCTACTGTAATGTACAACATAAGGTCATTTATTTTGTAAAAAATAATTGAGTGACCAGTATGGATAATCATATGTGTACATATGTGGGAAAAAGAGATCTCGTTAAACAACTTTGCATTTTTGCAAGGCACCTATATAGTAAGATAAACACCAAGCAACAGTTTTACTGCTTACTTATGAGCTATAGACTTGCTTCAGAGATGGAAATACACAATGCTTGATAGAAAACTCTTACTGAATCAGGTCTACAAAGCAGAGATTAAGAAAAATACAAGGCAATAATAATTATTTTTTTTAATGGTTGTTGTGGGAAGAGCAAAATCAATTTTTTTATTGTTATTTTCTATCAAATTGTCTCATGAACAGCTGTCATGAGGTGCTTTGTGGATCCTTGTTTTGGTTTAGGAATGATGTTTCCCCATTTAGTGTTCCCACTGAAACCATCCAAATCATGTGCTTCTCACTTACTACCCCTTCCCTCTAGCTCTTCCTTCTGCACTGGGCTAGAGAGACGGATTGAAGGCACAAAAAGATTGTGGGTTGAGATAAGAATATTTGACTGGAAATAGCAACAAAATAAGAAAATTAAGTGTAGCAGCAACAGTACTAATAATAATAACAAAGCATACAAGAAAGAGGTAAATGTTTCACACCTGATCATTCACCATGTGGAGCCCAACAATGTCTGAACTGCCACCACATTACTTGACCTGGAAGGGACCTCTTCTGCCACCCCCAAATAATGACATGAGGTGGTAGAGAATAACCTCCAGGTCCTAGCCATGTCCCCTTCTGCCTACTACAAAAATTCACCTTGTCTTGGCCAGAACCAGGACAATTCTCCTATGTCTCCTAAAAGTTAAACATACTTTTTCCTCCAAAAATATGCTAATAGGATCAGACTCCTGTATCTGCCTTTTAGCGAAGCACGTAGGAATTTGACATTTTTAAACTTTGAATCCCTTCATCGTATATAACTGAAATTGAACAACACGTTAGAAATGTCATAGGACATGGGTAAGCAGACAGAAAAGTACTACGAATACACATACCTAATTTTCTAGGGAAACTAGCATTTTATGTAATGCAAAATAGGTACTGAAAGGAATAATGTCAGCAGCCTGTGTATTTGAAAGTACTGGCTTAGTAAGCAGCTCTCTTATCATTGCATCTCTATTTTTTATATACATTCTTATAGGAATATGATGGATGATGTTTTGGGAGTAAGTTCTTCAATCCAGTCTGAAGAAATGACTTGATGAACATACATCCTCATGAGTTTGGATTAGAATACCTACTAGAAGGTCTGTTCTCCAGCTCTTGACAATATACAGAGGATACCAGTATTTTAGTGGGAGTGTAAAGAAGGATAACTGATCTCTGTGGTTCAGAGAGAAAGGAGTTCATTATCCCACACTGAAAGATGATATAAAAAAGTTCCCCATATCAGCTGGTTAAACCTAAAGGTATTCCTGACTGTGACTCATCCATTCACTCTTGCATCTGCTGATCCAATATATTTATACCTTACATCTGAACTCTAACAGTACTTAAAAGTTTTTCCTTTACCCTGAATACACTGATTTATTAATTTGCATATATAGAGTCTCTTTGCCTTCTTTTCAAAATATTTTTTTTAAAAGGACATCACCTTACTAGTGGTTTACAGGAAAGAAAGGTGTTTAAGCCAGCCCTTTCCCACTGGACTATTTAGATTTGCCTAAACTTTATACACTGGCTGCTGTGAAATCCATTAAGATACAAAATTGTTAATTAAAATGAACACTAGGTACAAAATTATTAAGTAAAAGTGAACACAAAAGAAAGCTAAGAACCACAGCCTTTATTTGAATTCTTATTAGAGTGGGTCATGCTATAAAATATGTATTTGTGATTCCAGGAAGATTAACTTACTGGTGTAGTTGCAAATCCATTATAATTCCATGGCACACAACTAGATCAAATGCAGCATATTTACAAAAATGCCACTGATTGAGAAAAGAAAACACTCTGGCCTTTAAGTTCCTCTCTAAATCTTTTTGTATTAATAAGAATAAAACATGAGACAGACAGTTTCATAACAGTTAAAGAGGTTAAATCTCAGGGGTCAAGTCTATTACCTAACTTGGAAGCCCTTAAAGGAGGAAGAACAAATTACTAGCCAGGAGTTCCAGACTTGCCGATTGATTACTGACATCAGAGTAGGACCTAATTTTACCAGCAGACTTGTTGGATGCTAGGAGGACCTCTACTCTCTGAGTTTGTAAGGACTGACAGGGTTCAGTTATTAGCCAGTGATAAGTATTTTCTGCAGATGCTGAACTGTAGGAAGAACATGTCCATTTCTCTAACACAATTTACTTTCCTAATGGGCTTTGGGGAAAAAATCCCACTTAATAAAAAGCAGGAATGAAAATCAATGAGTACATATTAGAAACAAAGACACAGTAAAGGAAGAAGTACATTTGTCTTTAACCTTTGTAAGAGTAGGATGGCTGTAGGATGTTGACAAAAGCTGATAGCAACCCTCACCAAGTAAAATAATTAACAGAGAAATAACTAGCTGGACTGTATGATTTATTGACGTGAAATTCCCGGAGAAGTGACTAAAATGATGGCCTAATTGAATGACCTCACTCATTGTCTTTTCTTCTGGTTGACTGATATTGTATCTCATTCATTTCTCACATAAAGAGAAATATTTTACATTTCTACAACACATTTAGTTGGAAAGATTTCCAAGAAGTATTAATTCATGAGGTATTAATTCTATATGAAGAATGGCATGGTGACCATTTAAACAGTGCAGAAAAAAATTTTGAAAAATCAACCTACAAAATAACAATAACAACAAAATACAAAACATAAGAGTGCAGGAATAATTTATATGAACAGATTGCGACTACCTAAACTGGATTTTTTCCAAAACTAACCTTAGTTAATCTTGTGAGGAGTGCCAGTGTGGTTTTGATGATGACAAGTCATCAAGACCTCTGTTCGCTTAGCTTTTAAGAAAATCATTGGTATATTTTATTTTGTTGTGTCTGTTATGAATATTAGGCAGGAAGTGCACATTTTAATCCTCCACCCATCTACTATCCACCATAGCACCACAGGTTTCTTGGTTATATTTCACTATCTTTTAAAAAGTCTTTTAAACTATAAATTTAAAACATTTTTTTAAAAAATTCAAATTCAACAACACCATCTCCAATTTCATTTATGAAATTTTAACAGAATACATACAAATAAATATACACTTTACAACAAACCAAAACAAACCATATTTTTCTTAATCTACAGTTTTCAAGATGTTTCACTTCCTTCTCTCTTTTTCTGGTCAAAAGAAAAAGCTATAGAGATGGAATTTGGCATACAAGGATTTTTTCAGAAACTCAGGAGAAACAAAAAGTGTATTTCATTTTTGGAAAATTTTCAGAAAACACATGCACAAGTGTGAAACAATATAGTTGACTATGGTTCTAAAGTCTTCTTCAAGTCTACAAAGTTGCTTATTCTGGAAGCATAAAGCTAAGAATGATTTTGGTAGGAGTTGCTGACTACTTTGCAATGCAGTTTCTCTGATGCATAAGAAAACTGGTAGCAAATTATTCCAGGCGTGGTACCCTCAAAAGGTGTAACAGAAACTTGGCAGGCCTGCATATTCAGCCTCAATCTTCTTTTCTGACAGAAGAGAATATGAAATAACCACGCCTTAAATAACTCCAAAAATTCCAGGGTTCTAAAGCTAGATGCAAATGACTATAAAATGTGCAAATAAACTGGTGTTGAGGTTGGTTGTGGAGCTCAGATGATGCAGTATTAATGTGAAATAGTGACACAGAGCATAAACACCATTAATTAGAATCATCGAATCCTATGTTGCAAGAGACCTCTAAGGTCATTGAGTCCAAATGTAAACCTAATGCTGCCAAGGTCACCACTAAACCGTATCCCTAAGTGCCATATCTATGCATCTTTTAAATACTTTCTGGGACAGTGATTCAACCACTTCCGTGGCAGTCTATTCCAGTGCTTGACAACGCTTTCAATGAAGGAAGTTTTTCCAACATCTCATCTAAACCTCCACCAGTGCAACTTGAGAGCATTTCCTCTTGTCCTGTTGCTTGTTACTTGGAAGAATGGATTGACTTCCACCTGGCTGCAACCTCCTTTCAGCTACTTTTAGAGAGTAACGTTTCACCTGAGCCTCCTTTCCTCCTGGTTAAACAAAGGCATCTCCCTCAGCCACTCCTCATAGGACTTGTGCTATGGACCCTTTACCAGCTTTGTTGCCCTTCTCTGGAAACAATTCAGCATCTCAATGTCTGTCCTTTAGTGAAGGGCCCAAAACAGAACACAGGATTCTAGGTGCAATCTCACCAGTGCCAAGGTCAGGGGAATGATTACACCCCTGGTCCTGCTGGCCACTATTGTTGGTCCAGACCAGGACTAACATTGCTAACTAACTAATGCTATTGGCTTTCTTGCCCATCTGGCCACACGCTGGCTCAGCAAGCCCAGGTCCTTTTCTTACATCTTTCTAGCCACTCTGCCCCAAGCCTGTAGTGCTACGTGGGGTTGTTGTGACCCAAGAGCAGGACTTGGCAGTTGGCCTTATTGAGTCTCTCACCCTGGGGCTCAGCCTGTCAATCCAGACTGCTCAAATCCCCCTGCAGGGTCTTCCTACCCACAAAAAGATTGACACTTTTGCCCAAGTTGATGTTGTCAATGAGTCATCTGACTGACGTTGTCCTTGATCCCCTTGCCCAGGTTGCTGATAAAGATATTAAACAGGACTGGCCTCAGTACTGAGCCCTGAGGAGCACCAGTGTCCCGCCACCAGCTGGATGTAACTCCATTCTCTGCCACTCTCTAGGCCCAGCCATTCAGGCAGTTTTTTACCCAGTGCACCAGTCTAAGCTGTGAGCAGCCAGTATCTTCAGGAGACTACTGTTGGAAATGCTGTGAAAGGCTTTGCTAAAATCCAATAACCAATACCTGAAGCCTTTCCCTCATCTACTAAGTGGGTCACCTATTCATAGAAGAATATCAGTCATAAAACCATCGTACAACAGTTTGAATTGCCAGGAATCTTAAAGATTATCTAGTTCCAACCCACGTCATAGAAGGAGATGGGGTTATTAATACAAAATTTAGAGAAAAATGTAAAGTATTGGAAAGAAATTTATGGAGATCAAAGATACACCCCACTTACCTCCCACTGGATTAGTTCAAAATAATCATTAGAATCCAAATACACTCAGACTCAAAAGTGGCAGGATTACATTCTGCAACTTTTGTAAACTTACAGATTCTATCTGTTCTAAAGACAGAAGCAGTTTATTTGGTCAAGTGTAACATTTTTTCTATTTTTTTGTCTCTCTGGCATAATGGAATGATGTCTCTTTCACCTAAACTTCACAACTATGATCTGATTTGCCAAATCATATGTGACTAAATAGCTTTACAATACAGACATTTGATCACAGAATCACAGAATCAGCTGCATTAGAAAAGACATTTGAAATCATTTAATGCAACATATGACCAAGCACCACCTTGTCAACTACACTATGGCACTAAAATGCCACATCCAGTCTTTCCTTAAACATCTTCTGGCACCATGACTCCATCACCTCCCTGGGCAACCCATTCCAATGCCCAATCACCCTTTCTGTGGGCAACTTCTTCCTAATGTCCAGTCTAAACCTCCCCTGGTGCGGTTTAAGACTGTGTCCTCTTGTCCTGTCACTGGTTGCCTGGGAGAAGAGACTGGCTCACACCTGACTGCACCCTCCTTTGAGGGAGTTGTAGAGAGTGATAAGGTCACTCCTGAGCCTTCTCTTCACCAGGCTAAACAACTGCAGCTCCCTCAGCTGCTCCTCATAGGACTCGTGCTCCAGACCCTTCTCCACCATTGTTGCCCTTCTCTTTACACACTCCAGCATCTCAACATCATTCCAAAATTGGGAGGCCCAGCACTGAACACAGCACACAGGGTGCGGCCTCACCAGTGCCGAGTACAGGGGGACGATCCCTGCCCTGGCCCTGCTGGCCACACCATTGCTGACACAGGCCAGGATGCTATTGGCCTTCTTGGCCACCTGGGCACAGCTGGCTCACATTCAGCTGCTGTCCATCACTAACCCCAGGGCCCTTTCTGCCTGGCCGCTGTCCAGCCACTCTGTGCCCAACCTGTAGTGCTTGATGTATTATCCCTGTGGCCATGCCATCCATGAGAGGTAGGATTAATAGAGTGATTTGGAATAGCTTCCCTAGTTATTTTCTAGAAAATATACATTTAAAACCACCTCAGTTCTGAGTAGTGAAAAAAAAAAGTCTGAAAACTTAGGTTAGAATTTACTAAGAAACTTTACACTTAGTTGTCATCAAATTATGTGTCTTAAAAGGAGTGTTTGTCTTAACACTTTTAGTAGCAGTTGGGAGAAAAAAAAAGTTTTAGAAAACAAAATCCCATAAAATGACCTGAGGTTTTTCAGAAAGAAAATGAAACTATGTTGGTAGCCAAAGAACAAGGGAGAGTATTCGGCTTACTTCACCAATCTCCATGTGGTTGAGCAGCTTGGTTAGCACATTTGGTCACAAGCACCTTGACAGATATGCTCTACTGCCAGTGCTATTACGGAAATTGTGGCTATCATTGTTAGTGTATCTAGGCTGGTATTTCAAAGTGATACCAGTGGTTATTTTTAAATTATTTCACTCTGTTTTGTTCTTCTCAAGAATAATTTACTGTCTTGCTAGCTACATTTGCATCAATATAAGTTACATTTCGAGTACCTTGAAGTTTTTCTTCATTTTCATTATTTCATAGGAATATAGACTTTGCAACATTAGAATAACCCGGCAGCATACCTGGCCCATTTTTTATCAAATAGAAGTTCTGACTAGCTACAAACAAATTGCATAGTGTAAAATAAACTGAAAAAAATACAGAAAAAGTCCCAATCTAGTGTATTTTTCCCACTCCCATTCATTAAAAAGAGGTCTTTGCCCCAGAGGATGCTTGCTGAAAATGCTATTTCTAAGTCTTAAAATATTAAATCATTTTATGTCATTCACTGCGGACTAACTGTTTTGAAGTATACTTCACCTCCACTTGCAGAAAAACTCCTTCACTTTAAATCTACCTGAATAAAATTGTAACAAACTCATTCCTACTGTTATATTATTCACTTAATTCCGGTATTATTTTGTTAGTTAGAGAAAAAGTATGTGTCTCACAGTTACAAATATTTATCTTTAAAAAATTCTTACACTTATCAGAAGATTGCAAGTGCTTAATCAACTTCACAGCACTGTATAAGGAAGGTAAGATTTCTACAGATGAGAGAACTGAGGTATATGAAGTCTGTGTAATCTGGATGCTGTATCTTACCTACAGGCAAGCTGTAAGTCAGTATTTTAGCATCAATATATACTTAAAAATTCTGTTCACAAATTTATATGATAAAGTGCCCACAGACACACATATGTGCATGGTTATCTGTATACATTCGAAATCTATTTTTTCTCTGTGTGTCTGAGTTTATTTCTAAATAAAGTTTTCATTTTAAACTAAAATTAAATTTGAAAACATGTTTATTTTAGTCACATCATAATATAATCTTTGTGGTATTTATGTCACCACAAATATTCCTGCCTGCAGCTCTGCTTGATGAAATTTTGTGATTGACATAAATCTTGTTCAAGAGTTGTTGACATGCTACAGAATATATTTGCACAAATGAACAGCATCTTTAGTAAGGTACTTTGTAATTAGGTATTGGAACTAAGTGGAGGACTTGTAGAATAAGCAAAAAAATTTGTTATTAAAACTTTTGATAAATTTTAAAAACAGGACAATATGGGCTATAGTTGCTGTAACTTAGATAATTTGCTCTTCACAGAACTTAAATTATTATTCAGCACATATGCAAGCATTTTTCCCTAAAGAAATAGTTCAATGCACACTTTGAGAAATGGTCTAGTAGAGACTGTATAGGGAGGGCTTTTAAAGGTTTGGGCTTTACATTTATTAACCTCTTCTTTCTTCCTTTTTGCTTCATATGCATCTTTATTTCATTTTAGTTGTTGTAGTTCCCTGACAGGGAGATCAACCAATCAGTCTGTGTTTTCTTTGTTTTTCATTTGTTTTCCCCCAGTTGTTTACTGGTATGTACATAACTAATACATAAGACTGAAAATACGTGTATGCATTACTGAATTGCAATCTGTATATGTTGTACAGCAATTGTACATACATATAAAATCATGCATGTGCAAGCATACCATATAGATTTTGCAAGCATGCACAAACAAAAAACTGCAACTTGAGGTACCAAACATAATCAGTAAATATGTTAAATTAAATGCATGTAGTCTAATCCTAATAAAAACATATGAAAGATTAGATAATCGCCCAAAGACTGGTATTTATATGGTAAAATTACTATACTATTTCCAGGTTGTATTGCAAATATATGCTCTTAAAACATCTCTTCAGTAACTGAGGGAAACTTCATACTGTCCAGACAGAGCCATAACTTAATACTTTGACCAAAACCCACACATTCCTATCTTATTACAAGTTGATGCAAAGCCTATTACTATCAATATCAGGCAGTTGCATCTCGTTTTCCATTAGTCAGCATACTAAATCCTTGATGGATAACTAAGGCACTAATCAATAGCTGAGTGTGAGTCTGATTTTATACACTTTTCTCCTGTTGCTGCTATTGTCTGCTAAATGAATATAACAAGCAAGATTCAGAAAATGTCAGTACCGAGTCAATGAAAATATCAGAGAAATAAGAGCACATTCTATATGTTCTCTAAAAAAAAAAAGAGCACCATTGACGTCTACATTTTCGTACCTTGAAATCAATTCTTTCTATGAGTGTTACTGTCAGTAATTAAATTGTATTCGAAATGAAGACAAACTGCATCAAGTGCATCAATAGATTTCCCTGACCTGCCACTGTAGAGTTCAAATACGTGAGTGCTTTTCTAAGGTGTTTATTTAATCAGCATATTTGGTATTTTGATTTTTAATCATCTTCTGACTCAAGCATCTTTATTGCTTCTCTGTAGTTGTGATGTTTCATCTAGCAATGAAGTCACAAAATTCGTCCACCATAAGGTGCAGTTTTGTCATGTCTATAAATTCTGTCATTTACTGAGATTTCCCCTAAGCTGTGAAGATGAGCGACCCTCTGTCAGTGGTTAGGGTATGGATGTTCTGTGGATAAAAACAGGAAATCTCTTGGTTCCTGAACATAAGTATCAGACGGAAACAGAAAAGAGAATCTTGTGTATTATTACAACTGTCTCTAACACAGGGTATTATTCTCTGCATTTGATCTATGCAATATAATTTTAGTCTTCCAGTCTTCTCCTTTGTGGTCCATGTATGAAGTGTGGCCAACCTCTAGAGAGCAACGCTCTGGAAAAGATCCAGAAGAAAGAGAAGGGTTGTAGAGATCAGAGTCAGTTTGAACTCTTTATGTTTTGTGTGAGTCTAGGAAGGAAGAGTACTTGTGCACAAAGCAGAAAGCAGGCAAATTCTGGTCAGATTGTAATACCAGTCTGAAAATCCTTTGTATGCCTAAATAACGATAATCTTTGTTGTATCCCTACATGTGGTCCCCTCTGCCTTGTAGCTGCAAAACTGCCAACAATCTGTCTGTGGATCATTGGCTGCAAAACCTACATTTGTGAGCCTCCTGTGGTTCATGGGAGTATATGCAAAAGCAAGCAGCTGGGCTGGCAGCAACAACAGCTGTGTTCTCAAATTCTCATCCAGAAGCCTCCTACCAAAATAGGTTTCTGGAAATCTGTCTCGTGACACCTGGAAGTGAATTACATCCATGAAAATCGTGGTGCCTGGACTCTTAGAAGACTGACATAGTATCTTATTGAGACATTTATCAGACATTTATTTCATGCAAATAGATTGCCCATGAATTAGAGTAAATTTAGGATTCAGCGCAGAGTGAGACCTCACAATAAGGAAATATTTTATTCTTGGCTATGCCTTCAACTTTTATCTTCATGTGAAAACATTTAGTTTCGAGCCACTCGGTATCTCAGATTCTCGTTTGATGTCACTGGACAAGTGGGGAGGACTTCTGGTGCCCCCATGTCCTGGAACTAAATTATAGATAAGAGTGCAATGGAGACATAAAGCTGTGTTTCTGTTGGCTGCCTCTGTCATCATTGAGAATTAGTGCTTGTTTGGGACCTTAGTGAAAAGCTATCTTCCTTACTGTGAAGTCTTTGGAATTCATACGGCAATTTCAGGACTTCTTCCATGGTCTTCTTACTGTTGGAGGCAAATTTGCGGTGTTTGTATCATCTTCTGCCCATGGAAGCCTGGCTGAATCATATCTCAACTACTCTCTGATACTCATAGTATGAAAACTGCTATAAATGAAACCTACTTATATGTTTTGATTAAGACAGTCACTGTTTTATTCTGTTGTGCGTGTCTTTTGATTTGGTAGAATTTCAACATCTTTCAAACACAGGAAAACAGAACACTGATTGTTAAAGAGAAATATGGAGAAAAAAGGCATATCTAAGTAGAAATTATTGTCATCTCTGTCTTCTTTATGGAGATTAAAAAGTGGGGTTTGTGGCTTAATCTTATTTGACTTTCAGTATTTAATATGCTAGATTTAATCTTAATGATATAAAGAAACCTGTACTTATAAAAGAATAAATATGCAAAATAAGTATTTAAAAATATTTTTATGCAGCTTTAAGTCTGTGTTTTGACATCTTTAACTTCTTTTTTTACAGTTAATACTGCATATGAGCTTTCAAAATTTAAAATTTAATTTTATAATACATATAGTTATCCAATTAACTATATAATTAAATTATTTTATATATGTAAATATATGCATATATGTGTGTGTGTATATACATATATAAATATATATACACATACATATTTATATATGTGTGTTTGTGTATATATATACAAATATATCATCCTTTATCCCCCTCTTGCAGTGTCAGCAATGTTTTCAGTGTCACCCTCTGTATCTACACATGCTCTCTCTTTTCAAGACAAACTCATAGCAGAAATGGGAACTTCCAAAGAGGAAAGTTGCTGAGGTGTCTCTTTGTTCCTCCACAGGAGGATTAGAAATAATGTCGATTAGAAATAATGCAATATGCAAGGGAATAACAGCAGTTTTGAGATTCAGTTCTAGACATCCTTACAGGAATTATTTTATCTTAGTGTGGAATCATGCAAGTTGCGAGGAAAATTTAATCTTGTGAAGCCCCTTTTAGGGTTTAGGATTCAAGTCTTCCTCAGAACAGCACTTCACCCACTCAACTTCCTTTAGATTTTTCCTAGGGTAATTTTAAAGACTGTGTGGGAAGGAGGATGGCAGAAAGGAGGAGGCTATAGACCATTTTAATCAATGAGCTGTGGCTCAGAGGTGACAAGGAAGAGCTTGTTAGATCCTGTTCCAGGGCTGCCTTCCTAGAAAGCAGAGTCAAGATGAAAAATTATTTAGCAGTGGAGAAATTGCTAAGAAACAGGCAGGGTTTTGAGGGCAGCTTGGACAGATGTTCTGTCTTACTCTTCCGCTTCCAAATGTGTTTAAAACTGTTTAGAGCTGGCAGACAAGAATGACAGGCAACATTGCTTTTTTCATCTGGATCCAGGCTGAGAGGTTCTTAAAAGTACCAGTTGCATCCATTATTTAATTTCTTTTTGTTGTTGTTTTTTGGGGTTTTTTTTTGGTTTTTGCCTGTTTCAACTATTTGGTTTTTCTTTTAAAATGCATTGTTCATAAAACTTCATGAAATCAAATCTGTTGTCAGTCTGTGTTCAGCATACTGCAGCTGTTTTCTAGGAAATTTCAGAGTTCCTAGAGCTCCACTGGTTAAGAATGACACACCTAATAAACATATTTATTAAAGCCAGAGATCTCACCATCAAAAAGCTGAAAAAAAATGATCTGTAGTACTGCTAAGTGGCACAAAGTTCACAAGGTCTGAGTTTTACTTCTCTACAAGGGCATTTGTTGGACTATGCTCTCAAGGGAGGTTTTCCCTACTTCTGTTTTGTGCCTGGCTCTACTAAGAGAGAGAAATATGAGTAAATGTTATTTACCAACAACTAGGATAGAGGTATACTTAGAGAAAGAAAATAAAGGAATGTCTGCAGTAGTCACAGCAGTATTATGTGACTTCTCAAGGGAAAGATTTCTGACTTGATTTCTTTTTTAGGTCATGAGGCTGGTTTGCTGTAGGATTATGTTATAAAATGTATGTTCTCGTCTCCTCTCCTCCAAAACTCAAGGCCACCTTTAAATGAAAATTTATTTCTCTTTACTCAGTAGTCTTTGTTTGAAGTAGAACTTTTGATGATCCTTTTATCAGTAATCAACTCTTCTAACCAGATCACACAAAAGCACGTATCACTGATGCCAGTTTCTAAAAAGCTGGTGAATAAAAAGTGTTGGTATTATGGGAATGAGAAATATCTTATATTTTGTCTATATGCATACATTATTTACATTGTGCAAATATTATTAAACAATGTTATGAAGATACAATGCAAAGTTAATTTCTACCATGCCACTGGCAACAGGAAGTTGAAAAGTTTATGACTATATATGAATTAAACTTAACTATTTCTCGTGTTTTTACATCACTTTTTTTCTTTATGTTAATTCTATTTATTGATTCTTGATAAAGTTTTCTCTAATTTGCTTTGTTTTTTTCTTCTTTTTAATTTGTTTTTGTTAAGGTCTCTGTTTCCTCCTCATGTATTTACCTTTCCTTGCCTTTTCTCCCCTTCCCTACGTAATTTTTTTTCTATGCCCCTTTACTCTATATTAACAAAACTAATAATCATTCACTCTTTCTGAAGTAATCCAGACTTTCATTTACATTATCTTATTACATTAGGTATTTCCTTGTAATGTTCCTAAGAGTTCATGTACAAGTATGGAGCACAATGGATTTCACTTACTTGTTCAGGAAAGTTAACAAGCAAGTGAGCTTAACACCACCTAAAACACATTTCAGTATATTTTAAGAATATACCTTTATCTCCTGTTTTCAGTGTACCTCAATAAACAATTTTAAATTAAATAACAGGAGGTGAAGGAATAGTGTCCTAGTATCTCATTCAGACAGCCTGCAGTATTTCAGCCATAAGAAGTTGAGGGATCGTGTTGTAGTGGCTAGTGTGAGGGAGCAACTTCCATTCTGCTCATGATTCTGACCCATTGCCTTCTACAAATTTTGGTTAATTAGTCAATCCCTGTTTGAGTGTGTCTGTTTCCACATGCTTCTTTCCTCTTTTTTTTTCCCTGCTAAGACCTCTGCCTAGAATAAAATTGTTGTTGAGTTACCCTGTTATAAATGCAATAGCATAGAAAGCCACAGCAGAGTCAATTTTCAGTGCAATTAGAGTGAGCTAGGGGCATAACACATGTTATTTTTGGGGCCTGTGCATCACATGGATCATGAGTCAACCAACATTGACAAAAATAATTGACAAAGAAATCAATTATGGAAATTTTTTATAAATATTTTATTTACAAAACAGTTAACCTAAGAACACAATAGTATTTAAGGGAGAATTAATTGATAACATTTTTTTCTGTGCAAGAATGTTAACAGGAAGCTTCAATGTCTGCTACAAAGAGCTTGATCACACACACAGATTTGAAGACCTCTAGGGAATAGTTTCTTGCTGGTATATATAGGTTTTATCCCGAAATGTTTATTTTTAGAGAATCATCTTCTTATTTAATAGTACGTAAATCGAGTGCAAGGGTTACACACAATAATATTTGACTCCATATTTTATGATAGCATATAAAACAACCTCAAAAACAAAAAATCCAGAACTCCATGCTCACAGAAATATAGGTTCCATAATATGCCTCTCATTTATAGGAGCTTATATTATTATTTAGATCAATATTCCACTATTGGTTAGTATGAAATGTCTGTGCAACTCTTATAAAAAAGTAGGAAGTACTGTGCATAAATGACACTTCAATGTGCTTTCTCAAAAACTGACCCCACTTTTTATTCTTTTTTGACAAATTTATTTCACCTACCTTTTTATAATGGAACATTTTCCAGAGACTTTTTTTTCCCCTTCTCTTTTTCGCAGTATCATTACTAAAAAGAAGGAAGTACAGCTAAAATTGAACTATGAAAGCTTTTATCGTTTCTCAGGGGACAAAAATGAGCATCTGAGTGTCTCGTAAGACAAAGGTTTTAAATTCAAAGTTGTACTGTTAGCTGTCTTTAATTGTATTTGCAAAAACAGGATTGAGTTTCAATAAAAACTTCCTCAGCATGTTGACAAAACAAATTTTTTTGCTTTATTTTTGCTGATTTCAAAACTATTTTAAAATGTCTTCAGTTATTATGAGACTTTTTAATTTCAGATGCTTTTTATCAGACTACTCCTGTGAGGTAGTCATTTATTTGAAAATCTTGATTTTAGAAACTAAATGATGTCCCGTTACATGAATATCCATTTTGCTTCTTTTTTGGCACAAGATACAACCACACCTCCCTTGAAATAAAGGCATTTGCCAGCAATAGGGAGACAATTATAACTATATATTTCTCTGTTAAATGTGTAAGGTCTTAGGGTGGAAATGAAACCCTGGAAACATAACTGTGCTTTTCATGCAAGGAATAAGGCACGACCATTTAATGGAATACTTGAACTAGTCCACTGAAGCTGCATCTGTCTCTGCAGCCAGCAGCTCCTACATCCTGAAGTGACTAATATCACATCAAGTTGCTTTTGACTTTCCAGAATGAATAAAAAGATACATATATATTTCTGTGTGGATAAGCAACTTGCAGTAGGACTTCAGAACAGAGATTTAACTCTAAGCATATGTGCTCATAGCCAGGTGCCCTAAGTACATGTTAAAACCTGAAGCTTCCCGTCAGTACCTTGCCATCCTGCTCTGCTTCGTTAAATTTCATTATTAATAAGATGCCATAAATCATGTCAGATTTCAGACAGCTGGGCTTTATTTTCATGTGGACAATATTGTGCATAAGTTATAAACACATTTAACTGAAGTAACAACAGAGCACTTCCTTAGCCATTTTATGAGACAATTTGCTAGCAATTGCTGGTTCTTGATCAAAATTCACTAATAGTAATGGCTTGTAATCTGAATATAGCTAATTTACATTCAGAGAAATTTTCCATAAAACAGGAATAATTTTTCTTACTATGAATCTCCTACAGATGCTGTAAAAGATTAGCATTGTAAAGAATGTTAGATGCTGATAAATATGAAGAAACATAAATATCATGCTTATAATTAATCATATGAAAATATGAATTTATGTCAAAGCAATAAAATAACCTATAAACTGGAAAATTAATAAACAGAATTGTAACAATTGCTACTTCAGAAATTCTATTACTTGAGTTATTTCTATCTTTTTTCCAGTAAAATCTAGATTTTCCATCATGAATAAAATCTTAAGCTAAAAGGTCTATATATCCTAGACTTCAAAATTGGAAAATTTCATCTCCAGCTTTAAAACACGTTTTGATTTCTGGACTTCAGCTGCTTTGCTTGTGCCAAATACATTTTGCTACAGCTGGACAACCCAGTGCTTATTTCCTAGACAAACATCAACAAAGCTCTTAAATGGGTATTCCTTTGACTAAGACACGTTTCACCCAGTTGGAAAAACAAAGGAAAGGACCCCTTGGTTTGAATCTTTCCTACATTTTTCATATGAGCTAGTCACTGGAAGAAAATGCTAAAAATGTTGAAATAAAAACTGAAATAAAATCCTTTTGAAAATCTAGGAGGTCTAGTTAATTTTGTGGGTTTGTTTTTCCTTCTGTGAAACAGAATTGATCTGTCTTTACCACAAAGTATCATTAGAAATTTTGAATCCAGTAACAACTGAGAGAACGGATACCACAAAAAAGACCAACAAGAAAAGTGGATAGAACCCTGCAACAATATAAATAATAAACCATTTTCATCTGGAAGATGACTTCTTTCTAGAAGGTTTTTATCAGTTTTAAACTTTATTTATCTCTTGCCATTCTTGCTTTTTTATGTCATATAAACACAAACCCCCTTATTTTCTTCTGGGGAAAAAACCTAAGTAAATATGTTCCCTTGGAAAGCTGACACACTAATGTAGTGTAGCTAATTTACATTAATTGATTGATTGTACGTGTTGAACAAAACATTTCATTTAAATATGATGCATGGTGGTAAAAGATAGGCCTGTCAGATCAAAAATTGTCTAGGTGAGGTAATTATATTTCAGTACTAATTGTCTTTAAATTTCATATTCACCCAAATATAAGGTTAACTCCCAGTATGAATATTTTGCCTGAATCACTTCAAAATATTGTTGTTAAAAAGCTTTTATAAAATGATGTGTATTGCAGAGCAAATATATATATTTTTATTGAGTGACAAAACACACCTTGAAACAAATAAATTACATTAATCAGTCTGCTTCATATTTAAAGATATATGTGTGAAGGATTTTAGTAGTGAAACTAAGAACATACTTTCTAGTGCTTTCAAGGCACTGACAGGAAAAAACAAGTTAATGTGCTAAAACCATACTCCATCCTAAAGTAAGAAGTAGCCCATTTTCATGTCTGTGAGTACATGTTTTCCTTTTGTACTGCCACTTGGATCAAGATACTTAATGTATGCAGCAAAGAATCAAGGAGAAAGGACAAGAAAATTCCAGGCTAATGGAGGTTGCAACACCCTGGAGATATAGTAGTTATGAAAGACAGTGCCAGAAGGATTGATGTTAGTCACATCACTGCAGATCTTAGTATATTAAGCCTTAAGTGGTAGAAAATGTAAAGACTAGGTTTTCTGATCAAAGTACAGAAATTTTTAACTTCTGATTCCCAGTGGAAACATGCAATAGATTTGAGATGTTGATATTCGGTAGAACCTGTTCACTTGCTAATTATTTCTAGATGAGATTCCTTGCAAATTTAGTTTCTGCAGTTGACACACGACACTGGCAACCTACGGCAATTTAATTAATTGTTGTTCCTTTATACTCTCCAAAGCTGTAGCAGAGGATCTCACTCTGCTACTGAAGTCAGTGCATGACGTACAGTACTTTGTGGATATGTGGAACTGGGAAAACTCCCATCGTGACTCAACTTATTTGTATGACTGCATTTAAGGATAAGATATCAAAGCTTTTTGTCATAAAACCATGCACCTTGAGAGCAGAGGAAAAGGTCTGTGTACGTTCCAGCTTTTCACAAACTTCACTGCAGATCACTGAACTTGCAGTAATAAATTGGTACTTGTGACAATATGTACATTCATGTAAGTCTGTGTAAAAGGAGCAGTTTCAAAGCAGAAGTAGACAATGCAGGAGTATTTGATGCCATTTACTTGGCATAATAATTAACAAAAAAAAAAAAAAGAAGAAACGAATGCTTTTAGTATAGTGAGAATAAAATATTTGCTGATTTTCAGAAAACAAGGGCTTAAACTGGACAAGAGGGGAAAAAAAATTACGCTCATGAAATTGAAATAGACCAAACCACCTTTATCCTGTTTATGAACGTTTTTTTCTATGACTTATCTATCTGATAGAACCAAATGGGCCCTGCCTGGAAGGAAAACTTTAAATTCTTTATATCTTTTTAGCAGTGGAATATTATGTCTGTACTATGGCCATAGCCAAATGATGTTTAAAGACACTGTAGATAAAATGTCACATATACTTACACAAACACAAGAAAGACTTTTTCAAGAGTATTAAATGCATTATGTTAAAGAGACCACCTTTGAGCACAATGTGTGCTTTCCATTCTACATTAGGGATGAACAGATACTGCAGCCGTAAATAACACCATAACCTGTGCCTTGCTCTTTTCATATTTTGCTTGTCTTGAATTTGGTTAAAGATACTTCTCAAAGCAAACTTAAAATCTCTGAAAAAGGAAAGAATTTGGGAAGGATCTAAAAGGATTTTTTTTTTTTGCAAATAGATTCAAAAATGTGTATTTTGTACCACTTCAAAAAAATCACAGAATCATGGAATCACAGGATCACAGAGTCACAGAATCATTTAGTTTGGAAAAGATCTTTGAGGTCAGCAAGGCCAAACTTTGACTGCTTACCACCTTGTCAACTACGTCATAGCACTAAGTGACACATCCAGTCATTTAGTTAATGCTTCCATACCTTGTCTTAAAAGAAAATAAAATTCCACAAAAGCAGAAGAAGAAGAAGAAGAGGAAGAAGAAGAAGAAGAAGAAGAAGAAGAAGAAGAAGAAGAAGAAGAAGAAGAAGAAGAAGAAGAAGAAGAAGGAATATAAGGAGAAAAAGAGAAAGAGTAAAAGGAAAAAAGGAAAATTTTTCTCATCTGCAGATTCAAGTATTCATATTTTTTGACATACAATATTTTCCTGAAAGCTGATGGGACTGTTTAAAGAATTATCATCAGTATTTTTCTTCCATAATCCTAATTATTATAAATTAAAACCAGTAGACTCTTCAAGTCCCATGTTATTATTCAAAGGAACTGGCTTAATTATTCACAAACATGTAGGATAAATATATTTAAAGAACATTTCAGAATAGCAAGTGTTCTCATTTCTGTGGTTTGGGCTTTGCTAGTGAAATGACAGCATTATTCTTTCTATCCTTTTCTCATTTTTCACTAGGTTTTTAATTGATTTTATTACAAGGCTCTGGATAATTATGCTAACATATTTGTATGATCACAATAGTATTCTGAAGAAATTAAATAAAACCATGGAAAATATCTGCCTTTAAGACATAAAGTGTAGCAAAAAAGCAAAGAAAATGAGGAAGATAATCTGTATTCACATTGTCAAAGGCACTAGTTTGCAATCTGTAAGAATAACTTGCTTTAAAGTGGAACATTATGATTTTGAAATCATGCTTGACCAAGCTGATTACCTTCTATTGATGTCATGGCTGTCAAGGGAAATGAGGAGAGGGCAGTGGATGCTGTCTACCTTGACTTCAGCAAGGCTTTTGACGCTGCCTCCCTTAACAAACTCACAGGTAAGCTCAGTAGGTGCGGGTTAGATGAATGGACAGTGAGGCGGATCTGGCAGAATGGCAGAGCTCAGAGGCTGGCTGCGGAGCCCGGTTGGAGGCCCATAGCAGTGTTCCCCAGGGATCAGTACTGGGTACAGTCTTGTTCAGCTCATTTATCAATGACCTGGATGAAGGGACAAGGTTGCCCTCAGCAAGTTTGCAGATGACACAAAACTGGAGAAATGGCTCATACCCCAGAGAGCTGTGCTGCCATTGAGAGAGACTGGACTGGATGGAGAGCTGGGCAGAGAGGAACCTAAGAATTTTGACAAATGCAGGTGCAGGGTCCAGCACCTGGGGAAGAATAACCCCACACACCAGCACAGGGGCTGACCTGCTGGGAAGAAGTTCTGTGGGAAAAGATCTCGAGGCCCTAGTGGAAACAAGCTGTCCGTGAGCTGGCAGTGTGTCCTTGTGGCCAAGAAGGCCAGGGGTGTCCTCAGGTTCATTAGGAAGAGCATTGCCAGCAGGCTGAGGGAGGAGATCCTGCCCCTTTACTCTGCACTTTGCACTTTACTCTGAGCCTTTGCCTGTAATACTCTTTCCAGTTCTGGGCTGTCCAGTTCAAGAAAGACAAGAAACTACTGGAGAAGGTTCAGTGGAGAGCTACAAAGCGTATTGGGGGAATGAGGAAAGGCTGAGGGAGCTGATCCAGTTTAGCCTGGAGGAGAGGTGACAGAACAGGGATCTTATCAATGTGTACAAATATCTTAAGAACAATGCCAAGAGGATGAGACCAGACTCTTTTCAGTGGTGCCCAGCAACAGGACAAGGTACAATGAGCACAAACTGAAATACAGAAAGTTCTGTCTGAATATGAGGAAAAACTTCTCTTTTTTTTTTGAAGGTGGTCAAGCACTGAAACAACCTACCTATATATGTTCTGGAGTCTCTTTGTGAAATATTTATAACCCACCTAGATGTGATCTTGTGCAGTCTGCTCTAGGTGGACCTGCTTTAGCAAGGCATATTGGACTAGATGTTTCCAGAGGTCCCTTCCAACCCCAGGTATTCTGTGATTTTTTAATAGATGTTTTCAGAACACTCAAGTTTTCAACTAGTGCATATTTCTGACAGATTCAGTGGAAGTTTATGAAATACAAATCAAGTTCTGTATTTCAGAGGAGGTTTATTGAGATTGAAAGGTAATTAGATTACTTAAGCTCTTTGCTGTAATTCTCTCCATCCTGTAAGTACCATGTACTTACAGGATGGAGAGATGCCAATCCTAACACTAAGTAGCCAGTAAGAAATGGTATTTATAAATGTTAAGTAACAGAATGTACTGATGAAGAAATATTTTGTCTATTATTGTCTGTTGCTGCTATAAAAAAATAAAGTACAGATGAAAGAAGAAAACGTACATTCAAGTAGAAGATTGGGTTGCAGGTTACTGCAGAAGATGATTAACTCTTTACCAGTTATTATTGATATTATTCTGTGTAAAATTTAACATTAATATTTAAACCAGAGAATTCTAAAATTTGAGGATATAAACAGGGTTTCTTCAACAGATCACAAGCTGTCCTAAGCTATTTTTTATGTCTCACATGACCTATCAGGTATTTATGGAGGGATATTCATTTCTGCTGTCCAAAATCTGCTTCTGTCAGCATAGTGACACCTTCAGTACAGTTATATCAATCAGGAGCATTAGCTTAAGAGCATAAGGATAAAATCTGAAATGCCAACATATAAAATGCAATATGTGTGATTAATCTTACTAATAAGAAATTATTCTATAAATATATTTGTACAAGCAGAAGAACTGGAAATGTTTAAATATGTTCATCACTAAAGAAGTACCATAAGACCACATACATCTTGATCTTTGATTACCGTAGCCTAATGCTCAAAATAGTCTTTTGCAGAAGTCTACTCACAAAAAATACCAGACGTATTCACTTTCTCGACAGTTTAAAAATAAATCTTGTTACCTTCATCCCCCACTGATTTGTTGCACTGTCCCTTTTCAGTTTGCAGACCTAAGACACATACTTTCTACACAAAGCCAAAAATGTATTCCTATCTAAAACCAAATCAAAACATCTAATCAAAGAACTGCTGTTTTCTGAGATGTGAAGATGTGATGTTTATAGGGAAAAAAAAAAAAAGAATACTATTACAGAAGAAGTGTTGGTAAGAATAGTTACGACTTCTAACATACAGTTCTTTGTGAGTGGTAGGAGGACCTATACTAAATTTTTTAGTGCCTAAGCAGTCCTTCTGCTAATGGAGGGAGATGAGTGGATACTGTCTACTTCAATTTTGAGCAAGGCTTTTGACACTGTCTCTCAGTGCTTGACCACCCTGATCTCCTTTTATGACCAGGTGACACGTTTAGTGGATGAGGGAAAGGCTGTGGATGTAACCAACACGGACTACCACAAAGACTTCTACATCCTCTCTCACAGTATTTTCCTGACAAAGATGGCAGCCCATGGCTTGGGCAGGTGCACTCTTTGCTAGGTTAAGAACTGTCTGGATGGGCAGGCTCAGAGAGTGGTCATGAAAGGAGTTACATCCAGCTGTTGGCTGGTCGCGAGTGGTGTTCCCTAAGGCTCAATACTCGGGCCAGTCCCATGTAGTACCTTTACTGCTGATCTGGAGAAGAGGATCACACTCAGCAAATTCACAGATGACACTAAATTGGGGCAGAGTGTTGATCTGCTAGAGGGTAGGAAGGCTCTATAGAGGGGTCTGAATAGTCTGCATTGGTAGCCAAAGGTACAATGTAATGAAGTGTTGATCCTGCCCTTGAGTGACAACAACCCCAGGAAGTGCTTGGGGCTGAGTGGCTGGAAAGCTGCCTGGCAGAAAGGGACTGGGGTGTGTTGGTTCACACTTATCTGAACGTGAGCCAAAGCATGGCCAGGTGGCCATAAAGGCCACGGGCACCCTGGCTTGCATCAGCAATAGTGCAGCCAGCAGAACTACAGAAGTGATTGTCCCTCTGTACTCAGCACTGGTGAGGCTGTCTCTTCAATATAGTTTTGGGCCTCTAAAAAGGGAAAAGACATTGAACTGCTGGACTGTGTCCAGTGAAGTGCAATATAGCTGCTGAAGGGTTTAAAAAGTGGCTGAGGGAGCTGAGGTTGTTTAGCCTGGAGAAAAGGAGTCTCAGCAGAGACCTTATCACCCTCTACAACTGCCTGAAAGGAGGTTGTAGCAAGTGGGGGGTCAGCCAAATAACCAGTGACAGAAAAAGAGGAAATGGCTTCAAGCCGAGCCAGGGGAGTCCAGGCTGGACATCGGGAAGAATTTATTCACTGAAAGAGTGATTAAGCATTGAAACAGGCTGCCTAGGGAGGTGGTGGTGTCACCATTCCTGGAAGTGTTCATGAAATTATTAGATGTGGCACTCAGTGCTATGGTTTAGGTAACATGGCGGTATTCTGTCAAAGGTTGGATACAATGATCTTGGAGGTCTTTTCCAGCCTGTGATTCTGTGATTCTCAAAACATTCTCATAGGTGAACCCAGGAAATGTGGATTGGATGAGTGGACAGTGAGGCAATTTGAGAACTGGTTTAATGGCAGATCCCAGAGGGTAAAAATCAGTGGCACAGGGTCTAATTGGAGGCCTCTCCAGTGGTGTCCCAAAAGGTTCAATACTGGGTCCAGCAATTTTTAATTTGTTTTAAAATTATACTTCATTACTCTTTCTCACAAAGGACAGCATTAATGTTACAGCTTATTTTCCCTAAGTCTTTTCCTAGAAAAAAATTGGCCAAAAATTTTGAACTATTTGTAAATAATTAGAAGACAACATATGCATAGTAAAAACTGAGAATTACTTAAAAACAGACTTGGTAGATTAAAACTCAATTAACAAACTGTCAGGCCTTCTAGACTAAATGGAAGCTGTGGGTGTCACATGTCAGAGAATGGAATCAGAATCATAGAATGGTTTCAGTTGGGAGTTTAAATACCATAAATTCCTTTGGACAGGGACATGTACCACTAGACCAAGTTGCTCAGTGCCCCACCCAACCTGGCTTAAACATGTCCAAGGATGAGGCATTCACAGTTTCTCTGGGCAATCTGTTCCAGTGCCTCACCACCACAGAATTTTTTACTAATATCTAATTTAAACTACTCTCATTTTAAACCCATTCCCCCTTGTCCTATTACTACATGCTCTTGTAAAAAGCCTCTCTCTACTTTTCTTGTAGGTTCCCTTTAGGTATTGGAAGGTCACAAGTATGTGACCCCCAAATCCTTCTCTTTTCAGGCTGAACAATCCCAGTTTCCTTAACCTTGTCTCATAGGAGAGGTGGTCCATCTCTCTAATCATTTTGGTGGCCTCCTCTGGGCTCTCTCTCAGTCCTGGGGAGCTTGATGCAGCAAGTGGGACCAGTCGCCAGAGCAGAGCATAAGGGCAGAATCCTGTCCATGGCCTTGCTGCCCACGCTGCTTTGGATGCAGCCCAGGACACGTTTGGCTTTCTGGGCTGTGAGTGCCCATGGCTGGGTCATGTCTAGCCTCTCATCCACCAGAATCCCCAAGTCCTTCTGGGCAGGGCTGCTCTCCATCTACTCATCCCCTAGCCTGTGTTGTTACCTGGGTTTGCCCCGACCCAGGTGCAGCACCTTGCACTTGGTCTTGTTAAACCTCATGAGATTCCCATGGTCCCATTTCTCCAGCCTGTCCAGGTCTCTCTGGATGAGATTGCATGCTTCAGGTGTGTTAACTGCACTACTCAGCTTGGTGTCTTTATTTTTTGCTAGTCATTCTGTCACTGTGTCATAAGAAAGAAAAATACAACCATCATGTAACAACTGTAAAATGTATTGAAAAGGATAATACAGGAGAATCATATTAGATGGTTTGATGTCAAAGAAGGAATTTGATCTTTCATATGTCTAATAATACTTGGTAATTCATCAACAAGCTGACTAAAAAAGAATAAATTTCCTAAATGTGCAGGTAACACACAGGAAATGTTTCAAGTATGCTGAAATTTGAAAGGATGGTGGAATGTGAGTAGGTTGGAAAATACTGAATGAATTCAAATAAGAATAAAAGTGAATAGATAGAAACTGAGGCATAGTCAACTCTATCCATATAAGATGGGAAACAACATTGTAAAATAATCTAATCTATTTTATTCCATTATAAATTTTAAAAAAGAAAGAACAGATTTACTATCTGTAGTCTGAAACTGGTTTGCTGAATCGCTGGCCAGTGGGTTTCCTAATTGTACTTGATGTGCATGTCATTTGTATCAAACTCTTACAGATGCATCTTGAAATCATGAAGATAAGTAGTGCCAGTATTTTTTCATGGAAAAAAAGCCAAACCAAAAAAAAGAATAAACTTTTTTTTTCTTCTCACTTTTCACTAACTTATTTCAGCTTCCACCATTTATCATTCTTATAGTCAATTTTTTACACTATACTGGCATCCTGTTGAGACTGAAGTCTAGGTGTGTTAGACTGCAAAAATATAAGACAGACAGACGATTTTCTCTGTAAGACAGGAACTAAAACAGTTTGCGTGAGGCAGAAGATATATTGTAAAAATCCTTTTCTGGAAAAGTGCTCTAGATCAATATCAAATGTATATTAACTGTAGAAAATTTTGTGGAGGTCTGTTCTGTTTGTTTTAAAAACTGCTGAAATTCTTGGTAAATTACTATTGGCTTTCCTATGACAGTGGGATTGATAAAATTTACAGGTGCTTCCATCAAGCTTCTGATGAAGAATTCCCATTATAACAATTTTTAGGGATATGTGAGTGCATGGTATTCAAACTTCAAGTTTCACAAATCGATTTGGAACACTGAGTTGGGTTTTGGGGAGAAAGTTTCCGTATGCCTCCTTCCTTGAGGAAGGTTAAGTTTATCTCTGTCTTAATATTATCTTCTTAACTAGTGTGATCAACAACTAGCAATTATTAGCAATTACATCATCTTAGAGAGTCTTTTAATCAGATGATTTTAACAGGGTCTTCTCTCAAATGCATCTGTGAACTCTACTTCTGAGATACCTCTTTAAAACTTAAGTTTCTGTACATACAACATTAATTTTGCTTGCTGTTATCATGTTGACTACTGTTTCTGGCCTTCCTTACTATATCAGAAGCAGTCTGTGTATTATGATTTGTCAAGCTCAACTTACAAAACTTATATTTTCCAGTTAGAATTTAAAAAAAAGATCCTAAAAAAACTGTTCAGATCCCTTTCTACAGGGACATGATTTCAATATTGAGATAAAACAAATATTTAGCTAAAACATCCTTATGATTGGATTTGGTTGACACCCAAAATATGTAAATTCCTGAATTAGGCTGATGAGTCCTTTTGACAATTCTATAGAGGCAAGGGTTGTTGTCATATTTTCATGAGATATATACTTTCCCCTCTCTAAAACTTTATGACATATACCTCTACCTACTACCCTACAGGGGCACTATTTTCCTCTAAAAGATGAAAGTTCTTAGGGATAAATCCTACCTCTGTTAAATCCACAAGCAAAAAAACCACAGCAACACAGAAGCCTGAGATTTGTCAGTATGATTAGACTTCTTTTTTGGAAATCAAATGAATAGACCAATTTATTTTCACAGTGCATTGGATAAATTGTCACTTGAACAATTTTGTGATTTTGTCAAAGGCTTTGTAAGTCAAAGGACTCTCACGGAACACCTGTCCTTTTAGGAAATCTGTCCTCTAATTGCGGCAGATAAGCTAAAATATAAACACAATTCTTAACATTTTTGCAGACTTCCTGGGAGCACTTGCTGCTTCAATAAAAAAAAAGCAGGCAAAGACAATTAAAATGACCTTGCCTCTTTGAATTAGTGAGGGTTGGTGTGTGCAAACATTAAATCAATGGCTGGCATCAGCCCTGCTCAGCTGTAGCAAGATCTGTAGTAGTCCACTCATAATTTGAGTTGTAAAGTATTTGTCTTTTACAGCATCCAACACCACTTCTATCTTCCTCGGTACCCACTGTGCTAACACCTGTCTCAGCTAGGACTTCTGTTTGAAGGTGGTTGAATGATTTGGCAGTTGTGCTGCACAGATACACACTGTAAACATCAGATTCCTGCAACACCTCAGGGCTCTTACTCTCCCCATCAGTGTAATGGTTGAAAAAAACACATTGCACTTTATTTTCTAAACTGCTTCTGGGTAAAACTGCATGCACACTTTTTAGTGAAACTGATTGTGGGGTTTTATTCGTTTGTTTGCTTCCTTGATAATTTGTTTTAGAAACAGATTTCAGATAATACCTATTAGATGTTAAAAAAAGTATACTTAAGTCCATATGTAATAAAGAACCTGTCTTATGTAAGTCTGTCTTAAAGGCTTTTTCACTCAGTTTAAAATTAATCATATTTATAATATGCCTCCAAAAGTGTAATTTCATATTCAGATCTTACAGCATGGATTCCTTTCATTGAACTCATAGGTGTGTAAGAATAACATTAATTCCATCTTCTCCCATGTTTTTGTACAGGACCATATCTAGAAGCAAGGAGTTTGCTTTGGTTTGTTTGCTGGGGCCTTTTGTTTATTTGGTTGGTTGGTTGGTTGGTTGTGGTGGTTTGTTTTCTGGGCTTTTTGCTTGGGTTTTGTTTTTTTCATTGGTAGGTTGGTTGGTTGGTTGGTTGGTTGGTTTTTGGTTTGGTGGGGTTTTGATTTGGTGGGGTTTTTGGGGGTGGGAGAGAGGAGGAATGAGGAGGGGTGGTATTTCTTTATTTCCAGAGAAATGAACAGTGATGGAAAAGAAAGTTGCCTAGTGGAATGGAAATAGATGCAAATAATTAATGTGACCACCTGTGGGGAAAAGAGGGGGGATGAAATTGCAGGAAACATGTCAGGATACATGTTATGAGGGGATGAAAATGGAGGAAAGAGGGGTGTGGACAGTTACAGACACAAATATAACAATATAGAAAAATGTAGGGAGAAAATGAGTTTGCTACTCCCTGAATGGAATGTGGTAAGCATGCCCAACTTTCCATGTTAAGGGGTCCTAAATGGAGCAGAGACATGACAGCCAGCCTCTGTTAAATCCTTGCAAGAGAGGTAACTTGGTGGTACCTTGTAGCTGATAAGCCACATAGCAGCTGTCAACAGAGGGAGAAAAAATATTTCTTGCTGTTGAACCAGCAACTATGCCAAGATCACAGATGCTCACCTCCATCCGCAAAGGTTACCTCCAGCAAAATACTGATATTACCTATCTCCAAGGTTCAACTACCCATCACTGAACATTATGTATTACTAGAATCATTCAAGCTCCACCTAAACACAAAAATGAATATAAAAGTAAGTTAAAAATGGGAAGAAGATAGACAAGACTCCATTGTAACTTCTGGGATCAGTTAACAGGCTGAACCTGTCTTCTCCCCCATAGCAACAACTATTGGGTAAGAACCATAGTCTATGTAGGATGAATGATCATTTTGAGATAGCTTTTGTTAGGGATTAGGCCTTGTTAGTATATTGCTTTGATCATATTTTTGCGAACAGGTACTATCACTGGCAATCTTCAAACCTTAACCTGTCACAATTTTCTGTTATATTAACAAAGAGTGTTATTCCATAAACTGTTACGTGTGAGTCCTTCAAGGACACTAACAGTTGCTGGCAGTGGGTAACATAGCTGATTGTGGCAGTCCAGAAAGCGGTTTCTCTCATGTTGTTAGCGTGTCTCAGATTTTTCCTGAGACACTGAACATTACAGGTGTGGGGACCTGGGAAGGGGTCTTTCTGTTCGCATGTGACCCTGAACATTAAAGGTGTGGGGACCTGGAAAGGGGTCTTTCTGTTTGCATGTGACCCTGAAAGTGCTAGTCAAACTGCCCTCCAATCCAGCAGACTGTTACGTGAAGGGTCCCCATAATGGAACACTGACAGACTGGTCGGGCACAAAGATCTCGACTAACCCGGGGCTGATAGACTAATCAAACACAACAGGTGTGGGGAAATCTCCCTTTTCATGTGATAGAAAATTGATGCAGTCAGCAGGCTTGCCACCATAGATAGCTTGTTGCAGAAACATAAATGTGCCCTGACCAAGCTGGGAAGGAGTGGGCTCAAAAAGTTTTGGAAGGATGAAGAGAAAGTGGTGATGGCATTGAAAGATGTTAGACCAAGCAAAACTCTAAGAGAGTGTGTGGCACACATTTCCTTTATAGGTATTTGTCACTGAGTGTTGAATCCACAAAAAGAGATACATATATAGATGAATCTGTATGTTTGCATACTAGATTCTTTGTACCAAGAAGTCTAAAATTATTTCTTGACTACTGAAACCTTTTTTTTTCTTTTTTTAGCCTTGTTATTACTTTTTTCGTTTTTGTCCTTGCAATGGTTCTATTTAGGTAGGTAAGTATCATTTGAGTTTGTATGTGCATGTATATTAACTATATATATAACTGTATATTTTGTCCTCAAGGTCTTGCAATACATGATTTTTATCTCAATTTCAGCTTCTTCCTCTCAATTCTTGCACTATATTACTGTCTATTCCTCTCCTCTCTGTTCTGTTTCTCCTATTAAACTACTTCCCACATTTGAACAAGTTTCTACCCTGTAAACCAGGAACAATCAATGGTTTGCTTCAACAATCACTGTAACTGTCATCTTTGCAGTCTATTAACATGTCAATTTAGTCTCCATAGTGATTAGATTGAAGATACAGAGGTATACATGTGTGCCCACATATTTCTTTCTGATTTAAGAATCACACTGAAGAAGAGTATCTGTTTGAGCATGACACATACATTCAAAACACCTGATATACATTGAAAAGTAAAGAGTGGTAAACTTCTCTGTCAAAGGAAACCAAGAAAAGATCATGTCTTATGCTCCTTCCCTGTATTCTGTATCTCAATAAATGAAAAAAAAAAAAATCCAGAGGAAATAAAGAGTGAATTATTTAGTCCTTGTCATGCCTATTGACTTATTCTTCCAAACAACTTTGCACTTTGTTTTCTAAAAACTGGGGTTTTTTCATCAAAATGAAAATATTAAAGGCAGTTTCACCTCCTCCATCCGTTACTTTTATAATAAAATAGCAAGAAAGTTTGTGGATGATTGGTTACAATATAAATAATTTATTAAAAGTCATAAACACACAACATGTAATTCAAGAGACATTGCACAAGAATCTATATAATTTAGCATAATGTGATCACCTGGAGATCAAGATCAAGAGGAGATAGAAACAAAGGGGACAGCTACTTTTAACTGCATTTAGTAAGAGGAAATATTAGAAAATATAAAAAAAGCTATTTTGTCTCTGGTCCTTGAAATTGTGGTTATAGATTGTTTTAATATCATTTAAAGTAAAATCTGATATATAATTTCTGTTAACAGATATAAAATTAGCTTTTCTTAAGATATCTAGGTTGTTAGAACCTGTGTTTTTAATGCCTAATTGTGTGCCTCACAGTTTTTTTCTGACTAAAAGAGTCATAAATTAATACTGGTGCAGGTATGTTTACTTACAGTATTTACAATAAACCTAATGTCTTCAAAGTGCTACACTGCAATTTAATATTCTTACAAAATAAGCTATTTGGTGACTTACAATCTCTTTTTTACCAGCTTCTGTCTGCAATACTTGAGATGATATTCTTCACATAAGAAAATGTTGTGGGCTTTAGCATCTCATAGGAAAAGTTTAGATTCTAAGTCCGTAAAGTTATTCAAGTCCCTGGGTGTCCTTGAGGGACAAAATAACACTCATCTTGAAGTGACTGGGCATACTTTCATGCTTAAAATATACAGAAGTGCTTTCCTATCCAAGAATCCTGAACTGTAGCCTTCTGTGGAAGAGGACAAACCTTTAAATTGCTGTCAGAGAAAGTCTGACTTTCTATCAGACCTTTTATTGATACTGCATTCAAATTAAATCCTGTGATTGTCTTGTAATATAAGGAATCTTACAATTAAACAACATTTTAATAACAGAAAAATCACATAAATCAGAGCTTGCATTTTCAGAATCACAGAATCAGCTAGTTTGGAAAAGATCTTTGAGACCATCAAGTCAAATCTATGACCAAGCACTATTATATCCACTCCACCACAGCACTGAAGTGCGACATCCAATTTCTTAAACACCTCCTGGGACCACCTTCCAATTCCCAATCATTCTTTCTGCAAACAACTTCTTCCTAATGTTCAGCCTAAACTTCCTCCGGTGCAGTTTAAGACTGTGTCCTATTATCCTGTCACTACTGGTTGCCTGTGAGAGGAGACCAACTCCCACCTGGCTACAGCCTCCTTTCACACAGTTCTTGAGAGTGATAAGGTCTCCCCTGAGCCTCCTCCTCTCCAGGCTAAACAACCCCTGCTCCTTCAGCCCCTCCTCACAGGACTTGTGCTCCAGACTTGTTTCCCTTCTCTGGACACGTTCGAGCACCTCAACATCCTTTCCAAGTTGGAGAGTCCAGAACCGGATGCTGTATTCAAGGTGAGACCTAGCCTGTGCCAAGTACTTTCCTGGTCCTGCCAGCCACTCTATTCCTGACAAAGGCAAGGAAAAGTGCTGCAAATATTAACTCTATGACATGGACATTAGGGCTGCAAATGCTTGTTCAGACACATAACTTTCATTTTAAAAAAATTTGTAATCAAGTGAAAACTCTGGATTTTTCATACAAATCATTTTTTTTTTACTTTAAGCTACATTTAATTTTTAAAGAACTGTTTCTAAATATCCATCCAAAAGAGACCTACTCAGTTTCAGATCAAACTAAATATTCCTTTTCATGTCTAATAATTTTGACCACCAAAACTGTTTTCTTATAGCCTTGGGTAGAAAGAACTCTCACGATGCCTCACTGTCAGAGACTGGAAGGATTGATGTCTCAAGACATTTTGAGATGCATAGGTGTGGGGGAGAGAGCCAGGTAAGGCCTTGCCCTGGTGAGACAATGAACTGCCCCACACACCCCCCCAGCACTACAGCCTGTATCCCAGCCTGGCAGTGCCTGCTAATCATTGGCATACTGGAGTCAGGGCTCTACTCTTCCCTAGCCCTGCTCCTGAGTCACCAAATGACCACGAGTCCCACCTGGGGGGAGTCTGAGGTGGTATTTAAGGGCAAGCAGGGGGCTATTTTATTTTTCTTGACCTTACCTTCCTCTTGGAGTTTCTATCAGAACACCACTGGAACACAGATATTGGTAGCCGTATGTGTGTTTTTCTGTATCTTTTCTGTCTTTCTCTCTTTCTTCTTCTAATTCCCTCTTCTTGGAATATTTTGGGTAACTTAGCATCAAACAGGTTTAAAATTTGCTAAGTTGAAGGACTCCAGTTAATGTTGTGAGAAGTGTTTTATGTTCATTGGACATTGTACTAAACCTTTTGCCAAAATTCTCTGATTTTCTAATGTTTGCTGGTAAAGTTGGTTTGACCTCTTGAGAATATCTTGTCAGTATTTCTCCTGTGTGTCCAACTTAGAGTCCATGAACCAATGTTAACCCTTTCAAAATTCTTACTGAGTGAGTTGATTGGGGCCTTACACTGGTTTTTTTAAGATTTTAGGCCTTTTTTTTCATCTTGAACAAATTTACTTTAATACAATTTTAAGCAGTACCAGGCAAAGCACAGTGAATCACCTAGAGCAGGGCTTAAGTAAACTTTTGCAGAGGTAGTTTTTTGCTTATTTGGGTAGCATGTTGTCTGGTCTGGACATTTTCTCAACAATAGCCTTATGATCAACGGGCTTCAAAATGAAAAGTCTGCTTGACTTTTTTTTTCTGTTCCAAAAGACAATTTGACTTAACAAATAGAGCGGTTTGCTGAAGAAAGCCTGAAGAATTCTGTGACACATAGGGCATATAGAAGATAACAGCATTGACAGTCTGGGCTAGGTTCAGGGGGGGCCACTGGGAAAGTAAAGTTGAAGCCCTTATCCTTTGTGAAGACGCCAAGGCACCAGGGTTTGCACAAACAGGAGAAGGGATGTCTTTGGGAGCATTCCTGGCACTGACCAGAAGGGGTGGGAGGCAATGGAGTAGACAAAGGCGAAGCTCTTCGCAGCAGTGCGTGACGAGATGTAGTGGCACAAGTTGAAACATGGAATTCTTAGGGTGGGGATAACAAGAAGCCTTTCCCCAATGCAGACAGTCCAGAGGTGAAGCCAGAGCCCAGGAACATTAGTTCACCTTTGACTTGGGAAATTTCACATGTTGACTGGGTTAAGACTGAGCAGCCCCACCTAAACCCACATTTAACCCTGCTCTGGGCACAGTCTGGGGCTGGAGACTTCTCCAGGTCCCTGCCAGCCTGAATTGTCATGTGATCCTGTGGTAATTGCATTATTTGCTAAAATTGTGGGTATAAATCATATTATATATCATTTAGTCTAATGGATTTAAGGTTTGGGTAATCTGTTCAGTAATAGATGAAAAATTCACTTTTTAATTCTTTTTAAGTTTTACTTTCAGCACACAATGTGTTTCATAAACTCAGTTGGATAAACTGGATTTGATTCTACAAAGAGTCAAGGGGGG
This sequence comes from Callaeas wilsoni, assembly GCA_013398955.1. Lineage (NCBI taxonomy): Eukaryota > Metazoa > Chordata > Aves > Passeriformes > Callaeidae > Callaeas > Callaeas wilsoni. The sequence continues at coordinate 83,829 of VWPU01014169.1, read as the reverse complement.
AAAAAAAATTGGTCAAGACCAAGTTTACTTTGGCAAATAAAGGGCTGCACAACATTAATCTTCTGTGGCGGAAGGCTTCTTCCAAGATGGAATTCAAAAGTTTAATGAGAAGGCAGTGCTCTTGCTTCACTTGAATAAAATCAGCTACCATGTAAGTACAATGAACAGGATGAAATATAAATATAGTGATTTCCTTCTTTGTTTTGTTTTGTTTTCCTTTTATGCATCTTCTTAACGTCTATTGACATGGTTCATGGAACAGTGATAAAAATATTTTAATTTCAGTGTTCTTTGTGTAACATAGAATCATAGCATTGTATAATCATGGATTCATTTAATTGTTTGGGTTGGAAAGGATCTACTAAGATCATCTAGTCCCAATCTCTCTGCCACAGATCATTCAATAGATGAGGTTTCTCAAAGACCCAATCAACATGATCCTGAACACTTTCAATGATAGCGCATCAACAACATCTCTGAGCAACCTGATGTCGTGTTTGCCACCCTCACAATAAAAAAAAAATTCTCTTTAGGTCCAGTCTAAAGCTACCATCTTTCAGTCTTAAAATGTTGCCCCTTGTCCTGTCAGTACAGGCACTGGTCTCTCCCCATCTTCCTTAAAAGATCTCCCTTACATATTGAAAGGCTGCAATAAAGTGTCCGTGAAGCCTTCTCTTCTCTAGCATGAACAAACCCAACTCCCTCAATCGTTTTTCACAGAAGAGGTGTTCCAGCCCTCTGGTCAGCTTTACAGCCTTTTTTGGACCTGCTCTGACAGGTCCACATCTCTCTTGTGCTGAGAACTCTCCTACTGGGCACTGCATTCCAGGTGAGGGCTCAGGAGAGCAGAGTAGAGGTGCAGAATCACATCCCTCAATCTGTTGGCTACAGTTTTTCTGGGGCAGAGTAAGTTTTCTGGGCTACAAGAACACATTGCCAACTTATGCCAGATTTTATATCCACCCATATCCCCAAGCCCTTCTCCTCAAGGCTGCTCTGAACCCATTAACCTCCCAGTCCGTACTGATAATGGGTGCTGTCCCAACACAGGCAGGAGACCTTGTACTTGGCTTTGTTAAACATCATGAGGTTTGCACGGGACCATATCTCTGGCCTCTCAGTGTCCCTCTGGATGGCATGGCTTCCCCCAAGTGTTTTCAGCAGCACCATTCAGTGCCAGTTTTGCAGTGTCATCAGCAAAATTGCTGAGGATGCACTTGATCCTGCTGTCTGTATTATTAACAAAGGCACTGAGTAGTACATGTCCCCATACAGTGTCCCTCTGAGGAAGGCCACTCATCACCAAGCCTCCACCTGGATATTAAGCCATTGACTGCAGCTCTTTGGAAGCAGTCACTCATCCAACTTCTTACCCATGTAGCAATCTACCTGCTAAATGCATATCTTGGAAATTTAGAGACAATAATATTCTGGGCGAGGAGACCATGTCAAAGCCTTGTAGAAATAAAAACAGATGATACCAGTTGCCCTCATCCACCACTGCAGCCACTCAATTGTAGAAGGCCATCAGCCTTCACAAAAGGCAAATTGTGCCTGACCAAGCTGTCCCAGTGTGGGATGTCACACCATGTAACTGTGTCTCATTACCTCCCTGTCATTCATATAACCTGGTAGAGCTTCCAGAAGGATCTGCTCCATAACATATAGCAGACTCAGAAGTGAGGCTCACTTCTGACTGGAGTAACATGATGGTGTCTGAATGTGTTTTTTTCTTTTAGTACAAGATTTTTCTGACTGTGATCACAAAGACATCTTTCCCTTCTTTACAGTATCTGCCATCCTTTCACAATTATTATGTATCTCTAATTGTATCCCCATTATTGTATGAGTATTATTTTGTAGCTTCTTCATTTGTTTTCAGTTTAAATTTAAAATCATTGAGCTTACTTTCCAATTTAGCAGGACCATCAGTTGTTGGTATAAATAATTAGGCCTTTTGGTTTGGTTTGTTTTTTTTTAACTGAAGCCCAACAGACCTTACTGAATTAAATTGCCACTCAATCACAGAGCAAATTCTTCCTGAAATTAAAATCCTGTTCTGCAAAGACAAACAAATCTACAGCTGTTTCCTTAGATTGCTCTTGTATCTGTCCCTGCCAATCTTAAAATAAGAAAACTGGAATTTCTTCTTCACAAATCAGTGATTTTGTTGCATTTTTAGATAAACACCTTTCAAATTGAAACACTCCTGTCTGGCACTAACAGATTAAATGCTATATGACAGAGAAAGCATCTCAGAGATTGCTGCTATATTTCTGAACTATTCTGTAGGAGTAAATCAACTGAGACAAGTACTGGTATAATGTGGGGAAGGAAAAAGGTACATATCTTTGCATTTGTTTTGCTCTCTGGTTATAGACATCAATATTATAACCAGGAAAAGGAATGGCCAGTGTACATAATTTATACTACTTTGAATAATACTCAAGAATTAACATTCATTTATCATGAAATGTACAAGTTAAATTAGCAATTTACTTACCTATAAAATTTTCAGAATTATTTCAAGCTGGATGTCATTCTTTCTTTCTTATTTTGGTTTTTGCTATAGTACTGGTCCTCTTGAATAATGCAGAAGCATTACTGTGGACAGGAGTCCACAATCATTTTGAAAATTGAAAAAAGTGCATTGTTAGTGGGATAGGTGGGGAAAATCTACTGTAGCTTCATGGAACATGCCAAAACAAGGTTGCATTGACTTCAGTGATCCCACCACTCCTCTAACTCATTGACTTCAATTGGAGTTTTGCTTCACTAAGGATTTTGTGATCAGACACTTCATTTGGGCAAAATGGATCCATTTTTCAAATTGTCATTGTGTGCTTAGGAAGGTCAAAGCTGTATTTTATGTAAGCTAAACTAAAGTAGACTAGAGCTGTGGGAAAGAAACTGACAACAAGAACAAGAAAGACAGATCAGAAGAGAGGTAGAAAGGGTGTGCCTACTTCCTTTTTCCTTTGAATTTCTGGGAAGATGTTATCAGGGATCTACTTGGTTTGTTTTCACACATTACTACTCCTGATATTTAATGTTTTGGAGATAGTAGAGCAAGATAATGGCTTTATTTTGCTGCTTCACCAGTTTTAGCAATTATTTTCCTGTTAATGATTAAACATTATTCATCTTAAGCCTGAAAGTGTGGTCTAACAATGTTCCAAAATCTTTACCCTTTGCTCACAACTTTTGAAGAGTTTAGACATCTACGTTTCTGATAGTGATTGTCAAATCTGGCATGCTGACAGTGCCAAGCCTTCCACAGCTCTGTGCCCACCTGGCTAAAGGAGAAAGCTGGTGAGGCTGAACAGGTAGTACCAGTAATGCATACACAAGCATACACAGTGTGCATATCTGCACATAAACAGAGCAAACTGCACAGAACCACACAGGCAGAAACCACAGCACTCTCAGAGACAGAGATAGGCCTTGCAGCCTCATCCTTGCCACCAGTACAGAGACTCTTCCTTGGAGTACAGAGGAACACACACACACACGCACACACACACACATGCATAGGCGTGAATCTCCTGGCCGTTTGGCTTAGACACAGAGTCTCCAGTGACTTCCCCTGGATCCTTCTGTCTCTCTCTCACACCCACGCATGCACACACACATGTACACTTGTACACCTACACACCAGCCACCAAGTCCCTCAGCTGAAGTGCATCACAGTCCCTTGAGTCCTAGGCTTGGACCCTTGGTCCCTTAAGGAGCCAAACCACCTGTGTGCTTCACCTTCGGAGGCATCCACAGCCTGGCCCTGAGCTTCACATTTGCTGGTGATCACACACAGGCACACACAGCTATACTGACTACAGGGCTGACACATGGACCCTGACACAAAATCCCCTTCCACAGCAACATGGAACAGGATTCCTTGTCCAGGAAACAGGAGATAGAAGATAGGGTGGATCATGTGAATAAGGTGCAGGGCACGGCCCCATGAGTACACTGGCGAACCCTGCTTACATGTTTCTGGCCTTCTGTATCCCCATTCCTCTCAGTTTTCCCATGGTTGCTCCTCCTCAAACTACCTTGACTCCCACCTCCCCTGCCTCTGGTGCATCCCCTTCACATCCCACACTGAGTCTTGTGCTACTCCCTGCACCCCATGAGGTGTCCCACACCCCCAGGCAGTGACCCCTCAGTTTGTGGAGAGACCTAGAGACCTCCCAGAGCTTCATAGTGCTGGAGGTACCCCAGTCCAGAGGGGTGGAGGCTGCCCGAGACACCCTGGGGATGAGTCAGGTGCTGGGGTGCTGCCTGGGGTGATGACAACAGCCCAGTGGCACCTCTAAAATCCTTCATGGGGGTGGTTATGCTAATGTCATTGTTTCTCTCTGCTCCTCTGTGCTTCTTGTGTAGAAATGAGTTTTATCATCACATAACCTTAAATTCTCCATATTTTATGTCACCATCAGAGAAGTTGAGGATGGAAAAAATCTATTTTAAACTCCTACAAAGGAGACAACTTTGCTGCACATTGCTTGGCATTACTTTAATCACCCACAGTGAGATCATTTATGACGTGGCATTAATCACATCCTTTAGGAAATAACTTTTCTTTCTTTTAATTTTACTACATCCATTATTTTATTACTATCATTTTAACTGTGTGGTTTTGGTGTTTCTTTGTTTGTTCAGTGTACTTTTCTTCCACCATCTCTAAAAGATCTCTTATAAACTCTTGTTTTTTTAGTTCCTCCACTTAAACTGAACTCTGTTAGTTTACTCTAGGAGCAGCAGTGCACAGCATTTAATCACTGCTATTTATACTAGCCTTATAATAACAAAAAATACAGTGTTTTATGTAAGATTTTGGATAATTTTACATGAAAAAAAGCTACTGAATGGATAGGATATATCCACTGTGGCTTCCTTGGAAAAAAAGGAGTTTTTTCTGGTTATATATGCTAAAGTGAAAACAACTTTGATATAAAATATTTTTCTTGGACTTAAATGTAAAATTATTATACTAGTAAAATAGTCCCATCTTCACATTTCACTCTTTTTTCAGAAAATCTCTACCTGGACTTCATTTAACAAGATTTGTTGTTCTGTGTACAGTGCCCTCTTGATAAAAGGCAGCTATTCACTGTGTATCTGAGCTTTAAGGTACTCTATGTCACTTTCCTGCACACTAAGCATCCATTTTCTATTTGCTAAATACTGGTAATTGCACCCTTCGAATCATCCACCAGATCAAAAAACCTCCCTCAGCAATTATAGCGGCATATGTCAGGAAAAGACCAAATTAAGTTGACTGTGTATTTCTCCATGTAAGTGGTACATATAGACAGCTCAGAATCAGTGAGTTACCACTGGACTCTTTTTGATTTGTTGTTGTTGTTATACTATAAATTTTTTCCAGATGCAATTTAACTACTCTCATAAATGAAGCTGGAGGATATTTTGTCTGTTTACTTTACTGGGGAACCATTGGCATTCTAAAAAGAGCCTATCTGAGTCTCCTCCTTATTGAAGCAGTCCTAACCTCATGATACCAACACAGAAGATAAACATACATAAATATAATGGCATATAAAAAGATGTATTACTTACCCATAGCAGGTTAAAATATTCAGCTGCTAAGTAGACAAATCTTTCTTCAGGATTAATTGGATTTTATTGTTTGACTCCAGATAATCTTTCTAATCTGTGGAATATATTGCTCTTAATTTTACTTATGGTCAGCCGACAGCTAGAACAGTAATGAGCTATTTCAGGATGTTATTGTTTCTAGGTTTAGTGTAAAGGAAGGTGACCTTTTGGCATATTTCCATGACAGTTACGCAAGAAAACAATAGATACTTCTAGTTTTCCTAGGATGCCACTTGAATTTTCAAGCTGTCAAAGTGTCAGATAGTTCTTTGATTTTTCTCTCCAAGTTTACATGCCTTCTCTGTAAATGATAGGTAAGAAGGGTGATCCTGATATCAAAAAGGCTGTGTTACTGAGTGAGCTCTGCGCGTCCACTGGCAGTCAGGATTTCCACTTCTCTCAAGCTTCTAATCCTCTGTTTGGGGGTTGGGTGAGTGAATTTCCTTCCACTACAAGAAAAGAACAGGTTTGAGACCACTTGATGAAGCTGAATAGCCACTGTTGTGGTTTGACAACTGGCCAAATGCCAGGCACCCACAAAAGGTGCTCCCTCACCCTTCCCAGCCACAGCTGGGCAAAGGAGAGAATAGAAAAAAAATTAACTAAGTGTTCATAAGTTGAGATAAGGACCAGGAAAAAAACACTCCAACGGCAAAACAGGCTCAACTTAAAAGTTCAAAGTGAATTTATTACTAACAGCCAGAGGAAGATAATGAGAAGTAAAACAATCCCTTAAAGACACCTTTGCTTCCCCCAACCCCTGCCTCCTCCCCACTGACCGTGCAGGGAGACGGGGCATGGGGGTGTTGGTCAGTTTGTCACTCGAGGTTTTCTTCTGCATCTCAGGGAGAGGCGTCCTTCTGCTGTGAGACCGTGGGTCCCTCCCACAGGAGACAGTTCTCCACAAACTTGTCCAGTGTGGCTCTAATCTCATGAGCAGCAGCCCTACCAAAGCTGCTGCAATGTGAGTCCCTCCCACGGGCAGACAGTCCTCCCAAAACTGCTGTGGCATGGGTGACTGTTCCAGAGGGTGCAGTCCTCCAAGGACAGGCTGCTCCAGCCTGGAAGCAGGAGCCCCTGTCTCTTCTCCGGGTCTCCCACTGGATCTCAGCCTCCTCCAGGCATCCACCCTCTCTGGCATGGGCACCCCCCCCAGGGGCTGCGGATGGATCTCTGCATTCCCCGTGGATCCCCATGGGCTGTAGGGGCACAGCTGCTTCACCATGGTCTGCACCATGGCCTGCAGAGGAATCACAGCTCCAGTGCCTGAAGCACCTCCTCCCCCTCCTTCTCCACTGACCTTGGTGTCTCCATGTTGTTGTTCGCACAAGTTCTCACCTCCTCCTCTTCTCTGGCTAGAAAAAACTGCACGTGCCCACTTTATTTTGATTTTCTTCTTAAATATGTTATCACAGAGGTGTTGCCAGCCTCTCTAATTGGCCCAGTTTTGGCCAGCAGCATGTCCATCATCAGAGCCATCAGGGATTGGCTCCACCAGATGTGGTGGAAGCTTCCAGCAGCTTCTCACAGAAGTCACCTCCATGCGCCCCATTACCAAAAACCAGACCATGCAAAACCAATATAGCCACAAGTCTATGAAACTTTGTGACCTGCATTTCAGGGTCATGGGGAAGCTGTCTGATGTCGTTTCCAATTTTCTCTCCATTTTATTTGGAAAGTCATGGCAGTCACGTGACTGGTGACTAAAAATGTGAAACATTGCTCCCACTATTGTAAAAGGAAAAGAAGGAAGATTCAGGGACCCAGAGCCTGGTGAGCTTCACCTCTGTGGCATGGAGCAGATCCTTGTGCACATAAAAGACAATGAGTGATGCAAGGCAGCCAGAATGGCATCACAAAGGGAAAATCATGCATGATCAACCTAGTGGCCTTCTTATAATGGAGTGATGACAATGGTTAACAAAAGAAGACTGATATCATCTACATAGACTTCTGTAAGGCCTTCATTACAATCCCTCCTGACATCCTTATTTCCAAATTTGAGATACATGGATTTGATGAATGGAATATTCAGAGAGGCTGGTGGAGGTGCAGGCTGGTGGAGGCTGGTGACGAGTGATGTCCCTCAGGGACTGGTGCTCTTTAATATCTTTGTCAATGACATAGACAGTGGGACCCAGGGCACACTCAGCAAGTTTGCAGGGAACATGAAGTTGAGCAGTGCAGTTGACACAAAAAAAGGAAGGGATGACTTGGGGGTCTTCATAGATGAAAAGCATAATATGAGCCAATAGCACGTGCTCTTAGCTCAGAAAGCTGAACCTATCCTGGGTGGCATCAAAACAGTAGTGACCAGCACATCGAGTGAGGTGATTCTCCCACTCTGCTCTGGTTTTGTGAGATCCCACCTGGATTACTGTGTCCAGGTCTAAGGTTGACAGCTGAAGAAAGATGGAGGCCTGTTAGAGTAAGTGCAGAAGAGAGCCACCAAGAACACCTCTCTCATACGAAGACAGGATAAGACAGTCGGGGTTTTTCAGCATGGAGAAGAGAAGGCTTCAGGAAGACTTAATTGCAGCCTTCCAGTACCTTAAGGGGACTTATAGAAAAGAGGGAGAAAGACTTTTTAAACAGGCAGATAATGACAGGAGAGGTGGCAATGGTTTTAACTTGACAGAAACCAAGTTTAGATTATAGGTTAGGAAGAAATCCTTTACTCAGATGATGGTGAAGTACTGAAACAAGTTGTCCAGCAAAATTGTGGGTGTCCCATCCCTGGAAGAGTTAAAGGCCTGGTTGAATGGGGTTATGATCAGCCTGGTCTAGTGGAAAGTGTCCTGGCTCATGTTAGAGGGAGGGGAACTAGGTGACCTTTAGGGTGTCTTCCAACCCAGTTAATTCTGTGAATCTGTTATTCTACAATTCTATTCAATATCAATGGAGGATTAGAAGAATTTATGTATATAAGCTTCAGCATAGCTTTTAACAGCTATTTTTGGCGCAGGTGTTAACTTTTGTCAGCACTGCCCAGAAAATATGTTTGGAGCTCAGTCCTGTGGGACGTGAACACATTGGCTCTGTTACAGTAAAATAGAAAACACACAATTGAAGTTAGGATGCACATAAATTCTTTACAAAATGGCAGGATAAGAGACGGGTATTTTCAGGATAAAGGTCTATGTGAAAATGAGACAGGGAAGGGAAGGCAAGGCAAGGGTAGGCAAGGGAAGGTTATTGATTTCTAATCAGTAAATTTAGGTATGTAAAGCGTTTAATAATTACAGATTGGCAGTCAATTCTATTTACTACACAATAGCATTTGCTAAAATTAAAATTAATATGGAATACTAATATTATCATATAAGCTCACAATGCATATCTTAAATGCTACATGTGTGCATCACACGTCACTTACCAACCCACAGATATTTAGTGCCAGGGAAGGGATCTCTCAGGAACTGGAGATCACTACCACTCAGACAGCTGCTGTGGAGGGAGAGCTCAATGGACTCTGGTGCCTGCAGATATTCATAGCAAAAAGTCATTGGTTTTCTGTAAGATTTTTTTTCTGTGTTCATGACATTTTGGATGCTTATCAGTCTTGTATGCAGCCAAACCATTTGGGGGGCTTGGTGCTGTCTTATTGATAGCTGCAGTCAACAAGATTAAGGCCCAGTTAGGCCCACCTGCTGAGCATCTGTCTGGACCAAGGTTTGGTTACCTCAAAGAGGAGGAGTGCATCCATCACACACTGTTACAAAGTAACTGGCTGATTTTTAGATGTGCCTTCTGGCTCCAGTAATTCTGTGATTCTGAGAATTTGTGTAGTAAGAGAGACACTTGTTTCCATGTTCACCAGCTTTTCTTCATAAAATATGCCCTCTTATTCCCTCAGTCATAGTGTCCCAACTCCTCTTGGCATTACCATGGCAAGTCCAGTTCATTACCCTGCTGTATTCCAGCCAGGTGGCTTTCTCTGTTTCCTCCCATGGCTATAAGCCAGAAAAAAGCCTTTGAGAATTTCTTGGAAGAGTGATTTTCATGTCTGCATTCCTGCACCTGATGTGTCAGTTGCTCCTGGCTGGCAAAATTAATACTTGGAAGAGAAGTTCACTTAATTACCCACTTACAGAAAAGAATGCTTAGTCATATAGCAGTTATAGTGGTTATACATTGCATCTTGAGGTTTGCAAGGTGAATTCATGATAAATTTTTTTTTAAGACTTCTGCTGTGCAATCACAAAAAATTTTCAATGATAGTTGCAAACAGAATATCCAGAGTCTTATAATTTACAAATGTCAGTAGATTTTTCATAGAGGAGAGCTACTGAAAGGCAAATTCCTCTCTGTATGCCAAATTTCAAGTCCTAATCCTAATTATATTTAAATTTATTAACTAAATGTTAGCAATTATGTAGAGAAAGCAAGGTTGCTTCCCTTAATCCTGCTCTCAGGTATGGCAAGATTGCGTTGACTAAATATAATTTTTAATAAGGCTAGTGCCTTGAAATGAATAGTTTAATTTTAATAATAAAGTGTAGTACAATTGTAAACTAGTGAAAACAGCTTTTAAACAAAGAAGTATTGGGCATTTTCCAGCTGTGCTAGCCAGGCACATATGAGAGACAAAGACAATATGAGGGAAATACAGAAAGTAATGAGGAGATTCAGGCCTAAAACTTTCAGAGAGACCTTGAAACACACATCTAACTATTTAAAGCAGATGGTTATGGTTAACATCATACAAGCTTGCAGCAGCTTATGAATATCTAACCAAAAAAGTTATGACAAACCACTTACCTGAAGTAGACTTCAATTGAACAGCTCAGAAACCTTACCAGTAATGTTTCTGAACACTTCAAACTAAAATTTTAAAACATGACTCCTGAGACTTACTGAAACGAAGCCACCAAACAAACAGATTTCCTGTCTGTCAATTTTAGCAACAATTTTAAGAACAAAAGTAACGGATGTCGTAATTTAATGTGTCAACACGTCATGAGTCAGATTTTTGCATTACAAAAGGTATAATGCAATCCTCAAGTATTCGTCAGTCCTTTGTGACAGAAAATATGTGCCTAGAAGAAATTGATAAATGACAGTAAGAACCCAATTGCACATTGGTTTAGCCCATTTGCACATTTAAATATCCAAATTTAAATCATATTAAAAATACTTCGATGAGTACAAATACTGTTGAGTGGTCCAGCTACAATGTTCAATTTGACTGGTTGATTTGGGTGCACTCTCCATTATTAACACACCCTCAAGAGATACACCCATACAACAGCCTAAAATGGTTCTGAAAGTCATATCATCATGCTGCTCAACTGAGTGAAAACATCATCTGTCATCTCTGTGAATTTAAACAAAGACAAAAATGTGCCACATGTGATATTGTTTTGTTCCATACACCTATTACATGGTGCATTCTCTCATCTACCTACTTCACTGTGTTTGTTTTATGGAACACAAAGTAGGTCCTGACTGGGGTATGCAGAGAACATACTCAATGTAAATATCACTGCTTGTAAGAGACATTTTTCACCACCATGACATGAGTATGATTCTATTACCCTGTCTTCTGTTTTCAACACTGTGCAATAACTTGTAGAAAGTTTGCAAACATTCAAACTTAAAAATATCTCCCTTTGTGTTGATAATTCCTTGAAGTAAAAAAATACTATCTGTGCAATTCAGAAAAAGAATATAAAGATAAAAAGAGTACAGACCTCAGAACTGTGTGTTTTATAATCATCTCTGCACATTAAATATGATAAATCTTACTATTTCTAGTCTCTGCTTAATCAATGTGATGTAATTGCAATTCTGTTTTCACTTACAGTGATTTACTTAGTGTGCTTTGATTTATGGCACCAGAAATTTGTTTAGTTAATGGAATATTTTAATTTACCATGCATGATGGAGCACAGTGTAATATCTGTGAATTATGCAGTGAATATCTGTATTGTATTATATTATTGTTGAGAACTAGCCAAACTATGAAATCAAAAGAAAATTAGTTGTGTAAGCATCTTACTTTAGGTATCCTTGTCCTACTACACTGAAGATCTTACAACACAAATAGCAGAATGAAGATTATGTTTTATGTTGTAAGTTAACACATGCTTAAACTTCTTTGCAAAGACTATGCATGACTGGGCTACGTGCTGCACTGCAAAGCTAAAGGCACTTATAAACTTGCTTTTCTTACGAACATAGTCCCAGATTTCTCTGATAGGCCAATGGGGCTATTAATTCACAGTGACTAATAATTCCCAGATTTATTAAATACATGTACCTTTACAGAACTTAAATTCTTAGTACAGTATCTTCAAAGTCTCATTCAGACAAAGTAGGTGATGTTGGGGTGTGTAGACAAAGCATGACATGAAATAAATTTCTGATGCGATGCCTGAAAGCAGCAGGTATACAACAGGGCAAATATTTCAGGTTATAAAAGAGAAGGAAGATTACAACTTCTTTGGTTGGGTATTTTTGAACTGATTCTAAGCAGCATCACACTAACAAAATCAGAGAACAGGTGTCACCAAAATAATAGTAACAAGTTTTAAAATAAATAAAAAATAAAAAATAAAAAGTCCTCTAAATTACAGTGTCCTGTAACTTCTGGGCTTCAAGGTCAATGCTGTTCATTTACAGTGGTTGTGAAAAAAAGATTGTATTAGGAAAAGAGTCAATGCTTGTATTTCTAAATTACATATTGACAGATTATTTTCTAAGTTTGAAAATATTTTATCAAATATTATATATATTATGTCTGTGCATGTGCATGTAACTAATGTATTATATATGCATACTCATATATATACACTGAATGTAAATATATGACACATATATAAACACACTTGCATATTTTATGCCCTGAAGGTCAATGACACAATAGCTGTCATTTTAGGGTTTGTTCTGAGAGGCACTTTTTAATGACTTCTTAAAGCAAAGAAAAAATTAACAAACCAAATTATTCACATTACGTACCGGAAGCAGGTAACAAAAGCATTCTGAACTAATGGTACTGTGATGTACTTCTACAGAGGTTTCCAAAGGAGCTTTCATTCTTAATTTAGATACTTGAAATTATCTTTAACACATTCACCTAACTAACTGTTGTGAGTAAACTTTTTTAAGATCTTATGTTGTGTCAGCAGTGGCTTGGAGTTATGACTATGCTGACTTGGAAAAATCCAGAATAATGTGCCTTCTTCCTGTGCAATTAAATTAATAATTTACTTAGTCTTTATTTATATTTTTAAGTCTTACATTCTGGATATTAGTGTGTGATAAGTAGAAATAAACAGAATTACTGTTCTGAGAAACTGAAATGAAACACCAGCTGGTTTGTTGGTTTTTTTTAAATTCTTGCTGAGTGGCCTGCTTAAAGTAGTGACCTTGCCAATTTGTACATTGGACCAGCTAGCAAGAGCTGGCCTGGCCTATACAGGCTGCACTAGAAACTTCCATTTGTTATTTCCTGTAATTATTTAGAAAAGTGTTTGTATTTTTTTCAAGTCAGGCATTGCAGAAGTGAGAATATTTCCACAAAATAATAACTGTATTTTTGTGGAATCATACAACTTGTCTCATAAAAAAAACCAAAACACATTGCTTACTGTTGGTAGACCATCCATCTGTTATTTCCGATGTTAATGAGGTAGTTGTGCTTGTTAAAAAGTCATGCTGACCAAGTCCCACCTGGTAGTTATTAAGGTAAGGCTGATTCATATTCAGAAGAAATTAATGAAGGCAATATACTGTAGTCATTGTATCTTCATTTCTTTCCATTGTGTGATGAACTTATAAACAAAATCAAGTTGTTCTCAGTTTAATGTTTAGAATCTTGAACTTGAATATGAACCTTACGGTTTATTTTCTGGAAAGGGTACTGTGACTGTCATTTAAATCAACCATTTTGGGGGTTATAGATAAACTACCATAGGCTGGAGTTGTTCTTAGTCTTGCCACACTTACATGTGATAAAAGGAACAGAAAGCAGCCAGTTTCATTTTATTGCTAAAATAGGTGAAAAGAAACCAATATGTAAAAAAAAGCTTCCTTGCTCCTTATTGTGGCTATACCTATGTTATTTAAGGGCTTGAATTAATTTATTCCTAGTGAGAAAAAGTTGTTCTCAGGGAAAAGTATTTTCTGGAGTTTTACTTTTTGCATAGAGAAATATGAATTAATCTACTTTTCTTCTTCCTCTTTTGTGTTCATAATAATCTGATACCTCTTCATAAAGCCGGACTATCAGTGTTTTTCTTCATTAAGATCTACTATACTTCTCTACTTTTCTTTAGATTTTGCACGGTCCATATAGCATATTTTCAACCTTAGAACTTTCCAAGTTCCTTGTTCCTTGTCTTATGCAGCACAAAAGGCCCAGTGCCATTCCTCTATGCAATACCTAGCCTTACCTAAAAATTAACATTCCTAAGAAGGTCCAGAAAGTAAAGTAAATTTAGCACCTAGTTTAGCCATCTAATTTTGAATCTGCTTCTGAGTAGAAGTAGTTGATAGTCATGGTTATACTCTCTTTTCCTGACCTAGTTAACTTTGTTCAAACTCTTTCCAGGGCATGGTGACAGTCAAATCACATTTAAGCTTTCATATTCTCTCCTTTTCCCCAGAAATTAGAGGCTCTTATGTAATGATGAGGTAGTCTGCTAATTTTTTAAATTTCCCTATCTGGAGGATTCCTGTTGGGATTACAACCGTTTTCTTGCTGGCAAAAGTCTTTGTAAATTAATAGCTGCTTATGAATAGACAGATTGAACAGCTTGTAATGGTTAAATGCTTGAAGATTAAGTCTAATTATACGTAGCATATTAGGATATCATAGATTAATGTTGTTTGTGACTAGCAGCAATTTTATTGCAGATTAAAAGGCAACAACTTTTACCATTCTATTCAATGTCTTAGAAATTATTTATAGCAAAGTTGAGAAAGAAACTGTTAAAAAATCCAAAGAAATAATACTTAATAAGCAGTGACTAGTTCCTCAGTTTCAAATGGTGATTCTGCAGCTGTACCTGTAAGATCTCATACGCAGCAGTATACTGGAATGTGAATGGGTCTGAACAAGGCATCAAAAAGTGCCTTGATGCATGAGTTCAAAATGTCTCTTGAATAACACCTATTTATTACTCTAGCAGCATGGAACTGAACCCTGTGATGAGTATAGCTAAACAGCAGTGAAATAAAAGGATCTGGTACTGCCTAGGAGTGGACCTGTTACTGAGAAATTTTTGACCAATGAAGTCACGAGAGCATTCCTGTCCTACTGTAGTTTTCCCCTGCTATGTACTAACATCCCTCTGGTTTACATCGTGTAAAACAAGAGTGGCCTGATGCCACTGCAATGTAATGTACAGAGAATGAAAATTGCTACTACATTAACTAAATAACAGCATTCTCATAAAGACTCAATAGCCCCATCCAGTCAAAGGTTCTCTGCATGAAGCCAAAGAAAATAACATTGCCACACTAAAATTATGTATACAAGCAGAAGAGTGAGGTTAAGTGTGAGTCAATTCCAGCTATCCTAAAGTAATTTTATTGGTAGCCTATCACATGGTTACTCACTCGATGCTTTTTGTCTTACAATTGATAACTACAGCTTAGGTGGGAAAGTGGCAACTGATATAACTTTCACAATGATGTAAGCTGAGAGGTAGTGCCTGAATCAATACCACTATTGATTTTTATGGATTTAGGATCAGAATTTTTATTACTTTGAGAGTCAGTGAAATTCAGTATTAGCCCACGTTTCACAAATGCTGAAGGAAGAAGGCCCATTTTTTATAAATTTCCCTGTTCCTAAGAAACAAATCATAATCCTTGTCTTTGTATCTGGAGACTAAACTCAGTCTCTTTGTGGCTCACAGAGAAAACTGACATTTCTTACTTTTCCAAAGGTTAGCCTAACATTAATTAAAACATCTCACTATACTTTTATCTCCCATGCTTGGTCTTTTGTGGACATTATGCTATCTTTAATATATTGAAAATTAATAAATTTAAATGTCAGACCCCAGAAAATGAGTATATGTCAGGACCCCTGAACATGTACAGCAGATTTGAAAATGTACGAACAAGATTTAATTTGCAAAGATCTGATTATTTATATTTTACAGCACTTTCACTGCAAGACATGGTATTAGATAATTAATAATGTCTTTTCTTAACAGTTTCAGTGGTTACTAATCATCTATATAAGCTATATGCTACCACTTCAGGTGGTAAGCACTGTCATGAATTTAGTTGCTATAAACAGATACATAATTTCTCTCTAACATCAAATGGGAGATAGAAAGACGTGGTAAGGGAGATAGGAAGAAGAGAAAACTTGAGGGTTCATAGTCACTGCCTGATGGTGAAGGGAAGCTAAACAACCAGAGATAAACCTGGGTAGTCATGTCCTTCCAAATTATAGCCATGAGATATTCAGGGTCAAAGTGAGATTCAAAGTCAGCATGTGCTTCTTACCCCCTACTTCTATCTAGAAAGGCATAAATCAGAAATGTGAATAATGTAACCATTAGCACACCAGTTTTAGAGGTGTATTTTGCAAGTGCATGAACTCACTGTGATACTGGTTAAATTATTCAGACTTCCAAAGAAGCTTGAAGACTACCAGGGGCTGTGGTTATACTAAGAGTGCAGATGCTGTTAAGCTTTTTCCACTCCTATCAAAGCCCTCTTGCTCAAATTTTCTGTGCAAAGCAGTACATAAAATATTATGCGTTTTAAGTATTTTAACTGGTTAAAGAATGAGCATATCTTGATTCTTTATTTCAAGTGGCAGAAAAATGGGGAAAGTCTTCTTCATACCTGACCCTTCAGCAGTAAATTTCATAGGAAATTCAGTATCTTACTTTCAGGTGAAATGGTAATGTATGCCAAACAGTTGCAGCTGTTTTCTTTGAATAACCTGATTAAAACTGAGTAATCACTTTTATATGTTTTTCTCCAGTGAAACCATTTACTAGGATAGTGACAGTAAATCAGCAGAAACTTTTTCCCTTTTTCCCTTTCCTCATCATCACCATTTGAAATAATCTTCCTTTCTCTTTATCACTTGCCTCTAAAGATTATTTCTTGTTTTCAATGTGTCAGTGATCAGAGAATCTTACCAAAGCATAATGAACATCCTATCCCATCACTAGCTGATAAGTAAATGAAAGGTATAGCCAGCATGTAACAATGAAATTGTGCCATAAGGAAAAGTGTTAAGTCGGGTCTAAAGTAACAAGCTCCATATGCAAAATCCTGGATCCATTACGGGAAATCTATCATAAAATTTAAAAGAATATTTTTATTCTTTGATAAATTTCAGTGCAGTAGAATATTGTCATTGGGTAATGGCTTGCCAGTGACAGATAAATACCAGAGCAATGCAGAATTTTATGTCGAAAATAGTTTTTTGTCAAATGAATGTTGTGACAAAGATGAAACAACTTAAGTGTTTCAGCAAAAGATCTGTTTCACTGAAATAATTTCAAAGTGCTATATTAAAGGAAGACACTATTTGTGTTCAAATACAATAATCCAGAAACTGGCACACGGTTCTCTGTTCTTAATTCTTTGTCATAATTAAAACACCTCTCTACTTATACTTACCATATCAGATCCATGGCCTAGTAAATGCCTTATTTCATAAGGTGAGGAGACATTTTGTGAGTGAACTCCAAAATTATGTAAGTGCATTAGAAAAAGACAAATGTCTTGACTAGTTCACTGTGGTTAATTAATTGAGCATGATATTAAGTCTATATTGCTTAAGAATTTATATTCTTTCATGTTTGCAGGGATGTTATTGTAACTCTTACTTAGTTAACTTAGATTTTGTACTTTATGGCTTGTTTACTATAAGCCATGTGAAAATAACAGTTCTACTTCTTGTGAAAACATCTTATTTAATCCTAAAATTTAGATTAGTTGTCTGCATGTGTTTTGAACAATAAAGACAAAGTAGCCTATGCATGGTGCTTTAATAATGATTCTCTAAGATTTATTTAAGCAAAAGAGCAATCCTCTGCTGTGAAGTGAAAAAGCATTTTGATTATAATTTTTATTTTAAGTATGTTTCCTTTAACAAATAACAACAGCAAACTCAGAGAGTCAGGTACCTCCAGATTCTTTCTATGTGTTACACTGTGTAAACCTCAGTCTGTAAACTTTCTTATCATGTAACATACTACATCATGCAACTTACAGTTTCTTGTGGAAAATAAAAGAAACTTTGTTTTGTTTCCATCTTAGGGTCTGAAAATATTAAGTTAACTATTGTTCCAAAGTCACATAGCATTAATGATAAATCTATTCTTTACAGCCTTGAATTATAAAATGGAACACTGAACACTGTAAGATTAATGTACAATATTCTTATACATCTACATGATTCACACACATTAATTTTGCAGAGGTTGTGCTGTATGTATGCATTCATTTTGAATATTTATATTCCAAAAATTCTAACGGTGTTTTTACTATTTTGTCTATGTCAGGAGAATAATTCAGTGAATACTAATAATAATTCATGTAGTAAAAAATCCCACTTGGATATACTCTTCATTTTATATGTGATCTAATTTTGCGAAATGCTGCTGTGTTTCACCAAAAATTGTATGTTCAAATGTCTATTTGATTGTAATTGCAACTGAATGAGTTAAGTACTTGAACTCAGTCAAGTTTATTTTTACATCCAAAAAATCAGTCTTGCAAGCAACCAGCACTTGAAAATATTAACATGATAAATTAACTCAAGCATCATAAAGTCCCTCCTTGTAGAAATGCTTCTTAAAGACATTTGTCATTTAGAAATTTGCCCAGCACATTTTATTATCAGTAATTTATGTTTACCAGGGAAAACTGAAAGGATAGTTTTACTTCATAACATTTAGCTTGGTGCACTAAAATGGCAGTTTCATGTTCATTGTATGGTAACATAGTTTATATGAGTCCAGCAAAGACTGATCACATTTGGGTGCATAAAAAAATTTGAAAAAACTTGCTAAATAACCTGTATCATAGCAAATTATTGGTATATAATTAAGAACAAGTATAATATTTATGTCTTTGCCCCTAAATCTCCTTTCTTCCCTCAAAATTTAGAAAAGTTTACTATTACTGACAAATAATATCCTGGACTTTATTTTGCTCACTGAAATATTAATATTTCTAATATAAATTTCTTAGAGTTTTTAAAATTTCAAACATTGAAAAACATGGTTCTTTCCTTTTCTTTCCTTCCTTTTATTTTCCTTTTCTTTTTTCCTTTTCCTTTTCCTTTCCCTTTTCCCTTTTCCTTTTTTTCCTTTTCCCTTTTCCTTTTCCATTGTTCAAATACACAGAACCAGAGGTAGCAAAGATAGTGGCATCCTGACTTTGCCCAGTAGAGCAGGGCTGCAGACTCTGAGGGTGAAAGGTACATCAAAGATCAGAGCAAAAGGGATCTGAAGCCCTCAGGTAGTATCTGTCTAATCGAAGAGCAGTTTCTTCAAGTATCTGACCTTCTGAGAAGAATAAATTGTAACCTTTGGTCAAAAACACTCCGCAGAAATACTAAGCCAAAAAGTCGGATGATCTCTTACAGGAGACAGAAATCAATTCTCTAATCCATGATAGAAAAGAGCCTAAATCATATAATTGCTAATTTAAAGGATATTAAACTACTGACATATACACACTTAGTTTTTCCTTGATTTGAATTCTTTTTTTCTGTACTTCCAAGGTCAATAGGATGGCTAATCCACATGAACTTGACCATATGTTCCTAAAACTGTAGAAGAGCCTACTCAGGGACCTACTGTGATTTTGTGTATTGCATAATATTTTTGTGAGAATTCTCAGTTATGTAGACCAGAAGTAATCTTGCAGGAATCTGTTAATTTTTACTGTAGTAGAATGTTATTAGAAAATATAATACAGCAGAATTGCAGAATCTTGCATTTCCCAACTCTTTAATTTAACTGAAATATAAAACATAGATAAGAATGAATCTGTCAGAAAACAGGGTTTTTCTTTGAGGAGAAACAGGTGAATCCTTATTTTTTCTTTTTTTCTTTTTTTTTCCTTTCTTTTTTTTTTTCTTTTTTTTCTTTTTTCTTTTTTCTTTTTTCTTTTTTTTTTTTTTTTTTTTTTTTTTTTTTCTTTTTTTTTTTTTTTTCTTTTTTTTTTTTTTTTTTTTATGGAGATGTTTTTATTTTTTTGACTCTGCTTGCTAGTCACTCTTTGTTTTGGGATCATGTCCCATGGTAAGAAAGGAGACCCACCAAGTGAAAGTGTCAGAGACTATTTGCCTTAGACCATCTTTGGCACACAGCTTACCAGTCAGCTCTCTTTTTGGTGATAATTGTCATTTCAACAAAAAGTCTACTAGTCAGTCTCAAGGTGGTCAGCAAATGATGGTAAGATACTATAAATGTAGCATTAAATTTACTTTTTTTTCCCCTTTCTTTTTGAAATCTATTGTAAAAGCCAGAGAAATTTTGAGAAAACACTGAAGGCTTGAAATGGCAAGGGGCAATAAATGTCTCTGGACATGGATGTGACTGAAATATTAAGCTTGACTGCCTACCTCTGGTAAGTTACGATGGAGACACTAGGGATGAAGATTTAAGAGATGGTGAAAGAACATGTTTTATTTAACTGAATGCAGGGAATGTGGGACCTAGCAGAATATTGAATTAAGTGCTTGGAAGCGTACAGGGAAGCAGTAGTACAACACCCTGACCAGTGGACAAAGGCCAGCAACAAAATAAAAGTTTTCTAATTCTCTGGACTAGAGAAGAGAATCAAATGCACTATAAACCATTACAAGGTATGAGGGAATATAAAATAATGTAGTTCTAGCAGAAGAGGAAGAAATTGTAAGTATAACCAAAACCTAAGGGCTAAAGTAGGAATGAAAGGGGTGACAGAAGTCATACCAATGGAAGGAAGAAAAAGAGGTGCAAAAAGCTTTAAAAGTTATGTATGTCAAAAGCAAACTTATGTGATCAGGGAAGTGGATCTAATAACAGAAGCACATGCTGTTTGCTAGTGAGTACGATCCACAATACAAGCAGACGTCAGAAAAGTTCTCCAATGACTTATTTTTATTGTCTTTATAACATCACAAATAACACCACCATACTCACATTTGAATGCATGTACTTTGAATACCTCAGAATGGAGAAATAACTCAGTGCTAAGGTGAACTTCAGAATAATTCAAGGAGCATTACCCAGGATTTATGCAGAAAAATGAATAACATCAGCATGTCATTGTACACCTCTATGTTTTGTCCAAATCTTACATATCACATGCCAGTCTAATCCTCGTCCTAAAAATGGTGTAGTAGAACCGAAAAAGTTGTTTGGAGACAGAATGACAAAGTAAGGTAGAATTTTTTTTTTATTCTGGGAAAGAAGTAATTACACAGTTTTGGTATGACAATTATGTATCAAGTTTTTTAGCTGCATTGAGGAGATGGTGCATGAAAGACAGGTTGTTCTCGTTATTGATGAGATTAACATTTCACTGAGGACAGACAAATGACTAAAATATATGTGTATATATAAATCTGGGGAGTATAGGCAACAAAAGAAGTAAAAAGAAAACAATTAGTGAAACTATTGAGTAACTCAAATCAAATCAAGATATCATAAGACATGGAACCAGAAGAGATGGCACAGCTTTGTATGAAAACAGGAGATGACTAAACAAGAGGACTGTATTTTCGTTTTTCTTTCGTTTATATTTGAACCCTTGACTAATTGAAGATTTTGCTTCAAGCCTCTTGGGATCAAACATAGAACAAAGAGTAGTGCTAATGTTATTTACTATTTATACAATTGGAGCACATTTTATCCCTCATAACTCTGATCTCTTAGGTGCATTCATTAAGACCTTATGGCTGACAATGATTTGTATTAATCTGTGTATGAGCACAAATGCTCATTTTGTTTGGTGAGGTTTCGTACTGTCACCTGGAAGTTTATCTGAATAATACGTCCTTGTGAAAAAAATCCCTAACAGTCCTGTAATTACTATCTTCTATTCTTTCAGAGTCTTTCAAGTCTGCTGAAAACACTGGTTTTCAGGCAGAGTTGCAGTTTTCAAAGTCTGTGTTTCAGTCTTTTTGATACAAGGACAACCTTCAAAAACTGATTACAGGGTTTTTATGTCCTTCTGTGTCCTTATCTTGTATGTCACTATTGTGAATGTACATACCTGCAAGTACTCATATTTAATCTTAAATCAGAGCATTCCACCAATGAAATCTTGGATAAAAAGAAATTTCTAAAAAGTATAGACTTCTGAATATCTTTGCAGAAGATTTCTCTAAGATTTCTCTAAGATGTGCTTTCAAGTGACAAAAAACAATTGTCATCCTATGTGTTGAATGTACTGAAATGTACAAATCTGATAAAATGATCCATTATAATGAGAAGAAGAATTTCTTGAGCTTTCCTGAAGGATGGCTCTTCATGGAAGATATACTGTCTGACCATCCTTGTGTCATTTCTCATCCTAGGAGCCAATACTAAATTTAGCATAGCAGAATTTAAAAGCATCAGAGACCAAATGCTATGCTTTTGCCAAGAAGTTTAGGGAAAATTATTGGCCATAGTAGCTCTCCTGCTGTTCCTCTGCAACTTCTCCCAGGAACTGCAGATTAACTTGATCGTTCTTCCTGGTATAGTTGTATCCACCAAGCTTCAGAAGCTACAGACGACTTTAATGTTTAAAGCTCTAAAAAGTTAACATACTAATTTAGATGAATCCCTTTTTCATGTAATTCTGTGTACGGGAGTAAAAATGAAGCCCTTGTGTTTAGCATGTGTATTGAAAGAAGGAGTTCATAAAAAGACGGCATAAAATAGTGGCTTTATTAAATACTTCTGTCTTTTTTTCCCTTCTGCCTGCATATAAAACTTTCTGGATTTGGCTCCATATTCTCTAAAATATTTTCCCAAGTAATCCTTCTTCTGAATAAGCTACATAGCCAGTTATATATATATATATGTATGAAAATTATTTCATAAAAATGGATAGAGAAATGCAAAAAGACAAAAATATTTTTGTGGCACACCATGTCCTTTCTACTTTGTCTTGTTGTTTTCAACATTGACTTTCACATTATTTATATAATTTTCTTTTTCCTTTTTCAAAATAAAAGGCAAGAACAAGAACTTTGACTAGCATAGCTCAGCATTATTCTGACTTCAGTGGAACTATGTAAGTTCACATGCATCTCCTGATCTACTTTTAGCTGTTTTGTGCATTGTTACAGACAAACTGATTTGAACAACTCAAGCTGTCCAGTATGGCAGAAACACTGCCATACTGACTATGATGAAATGATGACACAGATACCTAAGTAATTTGACTTAACATAGTTTGCAGCTTTTATTTACAAGAACAGACATGCATTGCACAGCAGCTAGGCTAGGGTCTTGCTGTTTGTTGTGTTTAGCACATCACTTCCATTCTGTAAATATATCTTAAAAGATTTTCTCAGCCTAAATAAAAGGTATGGAAGGCAAAACAAATTGCTTCTTCAGTAGATTCCACAGATTCTTACCCTCATTTTTCAGCATTCAAATTTCACCAACCTGTCCAGGATATTTTTGTCGTTACGGTAGTCATATGCTTGGAGTACAGCAGTCTGCTCGTAGATGTACGCACATTTCATCTTGCTCCCTCAGTACTTTGAAAATGTTCAAAGGATTATATAGGTGCTTTACTTCGGTTTGAGCCAGTGGCCATGCAGATGGAAATTACATTAGAATACAGAAGAAAGATCTGACAACATCTTTTACTAATGTTTAGGCATTTAGAGAGAGAGTGTCAAAAGCATCAACTAATTAGCAGGACTAACAGGTCTGCTATAAGGCCTCTTTATCTTTGCTTAAGGAAAAGGTGCATGATACAGCTTGGCAGAGCTCTCTGAAAGCTTAAAAATACTGTACAAAAGGCTTACGTACCATTTGATAATTAAAAGACTAACACTGACATGCGGGCTAGAAATAAAAGGGGCTTAAGGAGAGTTAATTAGTGAGAGGGTGGTCAATTCATTTAAAAGCAACTCTCTCAGGTTTTGATTTTATTTTTCCTCTTCTTTTGGTGTTTCTTCTTTCTTCAGAGAAGGCATAAAAAATCTGCAATTTTGTAATGTATTACACTTGTCAGGTGATTCAGCAGAGGCTATAATCAAGAATTTTAATAATTTTTGGTGTTCATAAGACTCTGAAAATGAAACTCAGTTGTAACTTTGTAATTACGTTTACGACGACACATGGTTCTGACACATAATTTTAGTCTTATAACATTCTGTCTTTAACTTCTATAGTTTGTGGGAGTTTGTAGAAAAGGTCAAGCCTTTGAAGATTTGAGTAGTCAATTTATTCTATTTGGGTGAATATGCATATGTGCACACAAATGATGTTGGAAGATTTTGAGGATGATCCGTGGTCAAGATCATAAGCAGGGTAGGTACTGCAACTGGAATACACTTTTTGGATTCTTCTTTAATCTTCTTGGAAGAAGAACTTAAAAAAAATCAAGTAACTAGGAAAAATTTCTTTGATTCTGAGGTTTGAAAGACATGCTGCAATTCTCTTAATTTTCCTTTACTATCTTTTTGAGTAGCTTTAATATCGTTTTATAAGATTTTTTTTTTTTTTTAATATTAGTACTCTGGTTGTGGGCTGAAAAGCACAGTGAAAACTTGGTCTTGCTTTCAGGATTCAAGGTTGCCTTCCATTTATTGACTAGCCCTGAGATAGTGTAGAGCTTGATCTACTGTAGAACCTGAATGCATCAAGACAGTGTTTGCTCCATGGGTTTTCAGATACGTTATTATGGCATGGCATAACTTAGAGTGCCTGAAAAATGCAGAGCATCTGTTCCCCTCAGGTCTGGGTTGTCACACACAGTATGGAACTACTTTTTTCATGAGAGGCTTAGCTACATGTAGAGAGTTAACATTTCTCACTTCTTTTATGTGGGCTTCTGGGTTTTACAGTGCCATATGTGAAATTACTGTTAAAGATTTCATTGAAGAATTGATACAGTAATGGCAGTCACAGTCCATATTACAATCATCCTATCACTCTGTGTACTGTGAAAGAAATCTAAGGCCTGTCCCTAGTACCTGAAATTAAAACATAGCATCAGTCTTATTTGATGTAATATTTTCACTGTTTTTGAGGACCCTAAGATAAATGAATACCATTTCTTTCTCCATACACATTAGGCAAAACCATCTGGTAAGTACTATGTATATAAAGGCCAAAAAGAATCTTTTGCAACAGTGTATGCATACATATATGGGTAATGTCTTTTAAATTAAACAAGAACAAAATTACTTCAGCTAGTCTCCTATCTTATCTGTATATGACCTGAAATGGCTGCTGACCTATGCAAATAGATCTTACGAAATGCCACAGTATTTACATAACTCTATGGAATTCACTTGTTAGAAAATACATTCTTCTCAGTATGCATTTTAAATTATGTCAATTTATAGGACTTCTGCAGAAGTTGCAAAAGAGAGCAAGAGGATACAGATATTTCTGTAAATTTTTGCACTTTTCCATTACTATGTAATGAAATTCTCCCAGTGACATGAAAGTAATTAAATCTTACCTTACCTTACCAGAAAGCCTAGATTCTTCATGAACCTTTACACAGATTATGAGAGAAACTTTACCAGGATAGAATAACAGAAAAAAAAAATACTCATTGATATTAAAGGTGAATTGCAAGGCAGAAGATTATACCCAGCACTTAGGTTAGTTTTTATGCTAATCTTTCATTCAACAGAAATACATATCAACATCCTCATGAGGAGAAGTAGAGGGGCAAGTACCAATCTTGTCACCCTCATGACTCAAGGAAATGGCAGGACGCTAGGTCAAGGCAGCTGCACTGGATACCAGTCAAAAGTTCTTCACCCAGAGAGTGGCTGGACACTGGAACAGGCTCCCCAGAGAACTGGTCACTGCACCAGCCTGACAGAGATCAAGAAGTGTTTGGACAATCGTCCAGGCAGATGGTGTGACTCTTGGGGTGTTGATGATTCTAATGGGTCCCTTCCGATTCAGCATATTCTGTGATTCCATGATATATTCCTTCTTTGATTTCTAAATCTTCTTTCTAACCATCATATCCTTTGTTGTTGACCAATTAATGTGAATATTTTTCTGCAGTGTTACGAATTGGGATGATTCCTTAGAAAATTGAAACCATTTGTTGGAAACTGGATTTAGTACATTTTGACCTGCTTCTGACATTTTTTATTAGATTTAGTACATTTTGATCTGCATTTGGCATTTTTTATTACAAAACAGCCTACAAGCATGAGCCTTATTGCTTGGAACTATTTACACATCACTACTGTATTTTTGCTCTTAACATTATGTTCTTGAGTGGAGGAGATCAGATAAAATTACTAACAACTTGAAGTTCGTGGTACTTCTCATTCGCTGAGAATCTGTACAACCTCACCAGCCTTTCTGCTGGTAATCCACGACTATCTTTTAAAATAAGGTATAGTTTTTACTCTTAACTTACACGAATAATTTTAAAAATTCTGAGTATGATGTGATTCTTATTTATTGATCAGTTTGTGAACTTTTACTTTAGTCTGCTAAGGAGCTTAATTTTGAAAAAAAAGCATATCGAAGTATTTTGAGCTTTCTAAAACTGATTTGAACTATTTGGAAACAGAAATACTGTTCTTATATAAAAAAACTTGTTGGTGCAAAATTTGATAAAGTTGTTCTTCTACTCAGACTTGCCCATGAAATTTATTGGTACAAAATTTTTTTTTCCATCAGCTGTTTCATTGGAAATGTCAGACCCCTATCCACTACCTTGTAACTGGAGGGAAAAAAAAGGCAATATTCTATATTGTGATCTCCAAACATCCAGCACCATTTGTGTGTACTTACCGATCATGGTAATACTTCAGATCACCATGGGATGGAAAAAGGCAGTGGGAGCAAGACTGGGATTCTTCCATGGTGGAAGGCTGTAAGAAAACGTTTAACATCTATTCCTAAGAAAGATCTTGCACAGGTTTGGGACTTAAGAAGCAAAATACTTTCAACATAACATAGGATGATCACATCATGAATTGGAAGTTGTCTCCTAACTACTGAAATGGAAGGAATTACATCAGTTTTCTTCAGCAATTGCCATCTGCAGAGAAACTAAAAATTATTGGTTTCTGGAAAACAGGAATTATGTCTTGAGAAATATTTTTAAACTTTGAAGGGTGTTCTATTTGGCGAACTTATGGAAGCATTTGACTTAATCCTTGAGGCCTAAGACATTCAAAGTAATCCATCATTTTTCACACTAGTTTCATTTACATAAAATAATTAGAGTAAAAATGAGTACAAGCATTTCTATTAAGCCAGTCACCAATTTTTGTTGGAAACATATATTTTTAAAAAGACCACACAATTCTATTAATAATATAAATTTCTTTTATTCGCAGCGTGCTGGATCAGGCAATTCTTTTTACTACAAGTCTTTGGAAGATGCAAATTTTGTCTTATGTAATAAACCACAAAAAGTAGAACACATTCTTATAATCAGGCTAGCAAGTACACAGAGAAAATTCCATTTGTAAAAAAAAGTTGCATTGAAGCAATAAAAGTATTTCTACACAAATTCACTGTTCATGTTTCCCCATGGTTTTATATACTTTCACAGGTAGTAAAAAGAAAACAAGACTGTTTTAGTAAACTACTGGAAGTCTTCTATTATATTTGTAACATTTTGGGTTGTAATAGTGTCTCTGTTTCTTATAATTTAGCCATGTAATCAACTCAATTGTGGAAAAAAAAGGAAAAAATGTAAGGAAGACAACTTGCATGTGTACCAAAAAAAAAAATCAAATAATGAAAATGTTTAAAAGAAAAAGAATCATCTAGTCATTCTAAACTTTTTTCTGTTCAAAATATCTTTTTTTTTCTATTTCATTTCTTATTTTACAGTTGAGTAAAATAATAAGGGCATTATATGACTTTTTACATAAAACTGTGAAAAAGGATCAAACCATGTGAAAAGTCATTTGAGGCTTAAAGGGATTACGTCTCCTGTAAAAATAAAACCAAACCAAAAAAGCAAAAACAATCCAAACTTCCATGAATTCTTGCATACCATGGCTAACAAGTTCTCTACTAACAGAAGATCCCACAGGAAGTGTAAGAACACTGAAATAAATATTGAATTTAAAGCGGCTTTAACTTCTGAGAAGAAAGTTTTCGCATAAGAAAACTTGTCGGTAGGAAGAAACGTACATTTTAAAATATCGCATAAATGTTGATAGAGGATTTGGTACAGTACTTATGTGTCTCCAAATTATATCAGAAAAGTTATGCTTCTCACATAAGCATGCAGACTAACCTTTAAAAAAAAAGAGCAAGTAGTCATTTTGACAACTTTTCAAGGGTACCATGTTATCGTGGGTTTGTCAGTAAAAAGTAAATTTCCAAGATTACATGGGTATCTAATGCTTTTAGCACTACTGTTAGGGAAAGGTTCAGGATATGCCTGCTTCATGTAGTAGAGAATTTTGTGAAGTCCTTGACCACCGAATACTGGAGTACTTAGTTCTGCCTTTATTCAAACTGAAAATGTGGCTCATGTTGATAGGATCTGACTTTATTTAGGTCTTATTAATT
Organism: Callaeas wilsoni; assembly: GCA_013398955.1. Lineage (NCBI taxonomy): Eukaryota > Metazoa > Chordata > Aves > Passeriformes > Callaeidae > Callaeas > Callaeas wilsoni. The sequence goes on along the minus strand of VWPU01014169.1, from coordinate 55,543 downwards.
TGGTAGTAGTCCCAGAAAGCAGTGTTCTGACTTGCTCCCATAGACAGGACCATGTATCTGCAGCTTTTAGGAGGCAGATTTTCCTTGAAAGCTTGTGCATTTCAGTGCCTCTCCACTGCCCTTTGTCTCTGTATCCCCACTGAAACCAATTAGGAATCCTGTTGTGTGAAGCACCACACAACCATGTCAAGATACAAAGGAATATTGGACATGATAGATAAATGAGAAGGCACTCTTGTTCAGTTTTAAAATGCACACATTTTAAACACAGAAAGATTAAAGGCCTCATGTAAATGAGGCTGTGAATCTGTATTAGTGCTAGTCCTTAGCTTCTCCAGAAATCACCAGGACCAGGACTGGTATGGGACAACCCTCATAGCTTGTAAATGTCTTCCCAGACTCCAGCCAATATCTGGAGTCTGGCAGTCTTTGATATCAAGAGACAGTGAGTTCTTCGTTTGCTTTCATACGATGGTGTGGTATGCGTAGCGGAGAAGGCCACTGAATCCATGTTGCCTGCACACATCACTAGGTGCAGCAGAGACAGTGCCACACTGAACCTAGTGGGCTTTCTCATGGGATTGAAAGTTGCCTGTCTTTGAAAAGCAAAGATACAATAAGATTTTGTTTGATAATTTAATTCAATCTTATTATCTTCGAAGCTGTTAAAAATTTTGTATTTTTAAAATCAGAGTCAAGGTGGATTCCATGGAGATTCAAGGGATTTTCAGAGCAGAGGAGGGGGTAAATATTTTATATACAGTATCTGGTGTATTTCTAGGTAAATATTTTTGTTCTTGAGACAGAGACCTTTTTTTTTTCTTTTCTTTTTAGACTTTTTTCCCCATAGTGCAGTCATTCCACAGAGTATAGTCGTTTACAAATGTGCTTCTTTAGCACTAGTTGAAAATATTCCAATATCAACATGAATAAATAGGAATGTGGTGGTTTTTTTGGTTTTTTTTTTTCATGAAGAAATAGAGTGAAAAGTACAAGTAATTTGTGAAGATCACCTGTCATCTGCAGGAATAGGCTTAGGAGAATTATACAGCAGCAACTCTAGGAGTCAGTATAAAAATCATAGCCTGAATAATTTAAAAATAGGAATAACCAGTTCTCTCTTTCATCAGAGGTAATTTTTCCCTAACAGTCTGGAGCACCGCTTGCTACTTTGACATCACTGGCATCTTAAATCCTAGGTCTTTTAGTAAGTTTTCAGTATACATAAGCCATTCAGGTGTCATAAATCTCACATCAGAGCGAATTGTTCAAACTTCAATGCATCTTTGGAAAAAAAAATTCTCTTGGGTTCCAGAGAGAGATCTGAGGTCAGGGTTTCTTTTGTATTACTAGATCAATAATAAAGATAATCATACAGTGCCAGTGACTTTTGTCATGTCTAACCTTGAAGTACTAGATTATTGGTCAATAACAGTCAGAAATATTTCATCCCTCTGTGATTGCTTCACTAATTTTTCACAATCTACAGCACTATCTTCTTCAAATACAAATAAAGTTTGGAAGCAAAAAGGTAAATAAAAGTGACACAATCGTATAAACTATGAGCCACAACAGGTATCAATTACCCTGCTAACTAAATACATTACAGAAAAGTATACTTACCTCTCTATTATTGTGTGAAAAATGTTCCAGTGTTGTGATGAATGAACCAACCATGGGGCCACAGAGCCCAGAAACAGAGGTTTGGTGGGCTGGTACCAAAGAGTAAAACCCCATTCTGTGAAGATGGCGTCTGCCTTTGAATTCCTAGGATTCCTGAGGGGTGGTTCTGTCTACAGCCGACAGACACCTCTTGTGTCCCCTAGGGGAAGGTGTCCTGGCCTGTCCCACCTTTCTCCTCTTCCTATGGGGCCCTGTGGTGTCACCCCGCCCCCTTCCCTGCATCCTTATAAAGCCCTGATTTCCGTGCCTTGCTCTCTTTGGCATCTGGTCCATTTGAGGGTGCTTCTACAATAAACCCTTGGAACACCGGCCTAGGGCCACCTCTGCTCATTTATTTCTGGCCGTGCCTGGGCTATCCAAAAGCCCCAGGCACGCTAGGCTCCGTGCCCTCCCCCGCACGGGCTGGAAGGCTGGCAAGCGAGGCACCGAGGTGCTCCGGGGTGTTCTACCTTTGTGTGGGACACGCCTGGACCAAGCTGCTGCCATCTCAGCCCAGCCAGCGTGCCGGCGAATTAATATATTCCAGGATTTATCAGAATTAGTTTCCAACCCCTACAGAGGGTACTTGACTGATTTACCTTTACTTTTTTTAATGAAACATCTTATTTTTCTTAATATTGAAGAAAAATACTAAAATAATTTAAAAGATTTGAAAGTGAAATAGATCCATCGTGTTGAAGTATTACACAGTAAGAAAACCACAGTAACATGCAGTAAAAAATCACTGAGGAAGCATGGTTATGAATTTTGAAATTGAATGTGTCTTGTACTTATATTAATGCCTTTCAGCTCATGTAGCTTCCAAAAAGCCAAGTTAGAGGTTTGGTTTTGTTACATACACATAACATTTATTTGAAAAAGCTAGAGAAGAAGACTTGTTAATCTAAATTTTTCCAACAACTACCAGTGATAATGCAAAGGTTATTTTTCCACACCTGATGAAAAGAGCATCAAAGAAGGCAGTGAACACTAGCCCAACCTTAAGACAGCTTGTTATTAGCTTAATTTACTTTATTATTTTGAAAAATTTGCAGAAAAATAGCATGAGTTCTGCCTTCCTTGGAATTTTGAGAAAAGCACTAGCAATAAAAGTATTACTGAATCAGGATTCCTGTGCATAAAACAATTATGAACTTCTGAAGGCTTGGCTTCTCATTAACTACTTGTACTTATGCAAAATTAATATTTAGCCACAATGATTTTGCTCAATTGTGGCAGAAAACCCCTGGATTACAACCTCACATAAGTTTCAGAGAGAAGTTTGTTCTATTTTATGATAATGGAACTGAAGAACCACAGAACCAAAAAATCACAGAATCATTAATGTTGGAAAAGACCTCCAAGGTCATCAAGTCTGATTTTTGACCTAACACAATCATGCCAGATTATCCACAGCACTGATTGCCACATCCAGTCATTTCTTTAATACTTCCAGACATGGTGTCTTTCACCACCTCCCTGGGCAGTCTGTTCCAATGCCTGAAAACCTGCTCGGTGAAACAATTATTTCTAATGTCCAGTCTGAACCTTCCCTGTCTCTTTGTGGGCCAACACCCACCTGGCAACACCCTCCTATCAGGCAGTTGTAGAGAGCGACAAGGTCCACCCTGAACCTCCTTTTCTCCAGGCTAAAGAACCCCAGCTCCCTCAGCCACACCTCACAGGACTTGCACACCAGACCCTTCACCAGCTCTGTTGCCCTTCTCTGGACACACTGCAGCACCTCAGTGTCCTTCTTAGAAGGATGGGCCCAGAACTGAACACAGGATTTGAGGTGTGGCCTTGCCAGTGCTGAATACAGGGGGACAATCCCTGCCCAGGTCCTGCTAGCCACACTGTTTTTGATACAGGCCAGGATGCCATTGCCAGGCACACACTGGCTCATGTTCAGCCACTGAACAACCAGCACCTCCAGGCCCTTTTTGGCTTGACCACTTTCCAGCCACTCTGCCTCAAGTCTGTAACACTTCCTGGGGTTGTTGTGGCTGAGGCATAGGACCCAGAACTTCACCTTGTTGACTGTCATCTCATTGGCCTTGGGCCATACATGCAGCCTGTTCAGACGCCTCCCAAAACTGCCTCTGCAGTTTTGTCTCCCACCCAAATTAGTGTTGTCTGCAAATTTACTGAGGGTGCACTTGATCCCCTTTCCCAGGTCATCAATAAAGTTATTGAACAGGACTGGCCCCAGTACTGAACCTTGGAGAACCCCAAGGCTCATAGAATCAAAAATCAAGAATCATAGAATCAACTTACTGAATCATAGAATCAGAGAATTATAAAATGGTTTGTGTTGGAAGGAACCTTTAAAGGTCATCTAGTCCAGCCCCCCTGCAATGACAAGGGCCATCTTCAACTAGATCAGATTGCTCAGAGCCCTGTCCAACCTAACCTTGAGTGTTACCAGGGTTGGTGCACCACCTCTGTGAAACCTGCCCCAGTGTTTCATTTCATTCGTCAAAAAAACTTCTTCTTTGTATCTAGTCTGAATCTACACCGGTTTAGTTTAAAATTGTTGCCTCTTGTTCTGTTGCTACAGGTCCTAGTAAAAAGTTTAGGGTTTGTTTTAAGCCCCCTTTATAGAGTGACAGGGTATGTCTTTACTCCAGGATGAACAACACTCTTGGCCCTAGAACAGGTGTTCTATGTCCTTGATAATTTTTGTGGATCTCCTCTGGACCTGCTTCAACAGTTTTTCCTGTGCTGAGGATTACAAAGATGGAGCAGGACCATTCACCAGAGCAGAGGGACAGAATCCCCTCTCTGGCCCTGCTGCCCACGCTGCTTTGGATGCAGCCCAGGACACGTTTGGCTCTCTGGGCTGTGAGTGCCCACAGCTGGGTCATGTCAGGCTCTCCTCCACCAGCACCCCGAACTCCTTTTCAGCAGGGCTGCTCTGATCTGTACATCCCCAGCCTGTGTTGATACCAGGGGTCACCCCGACTCGGGTGCAACACCTTGCACTTCATCTTATTAAACCTCATGAGATTCCCATGGGCCCATTTCTCGAATTTGTTCAGATCCCTCTGAGTGGTATCCTATCCCTCAGGCATGTCGGATGCACCTCTCAGCTTGGTGTCATCAAATACTATAATTAACAATAGGTAAGAGACATTTTCCTTTTAAAGGTCACAAGATACACTGGTTAAAGCCAAGATTTTGACCTTTATTCAGGAAGTTTCCAAGACACCTCTAGCTGAGCTAGATGGAGGATAACAAAAAGCAAGAATTAAAAAAAAGAAACAATAATATTGTTACAGCAAATTCAATTGCTGATTTGTTAGAGATTAAAATTATCAATATATCTTGCAGGAAAAATACACAAAATTAAGTCTTTAACCCACAGACACACACAAAAGTCAACATGCCTGGGAAACTTTAAAACAATATCAAACAGATCCCAAGAGTACACTGATCAGGTGTATCGGTGGAAAAAGCTGACACAAAAATGTCATGGTGGGTCATGCATGGGCATAACACTGTAGCAGAGCAGAAAAAAACTGCCCTTTTAAACAAAACAAATCCAAGCTAACAGCACTTAAATGATGCTGGATTTTTAGTAAGTATAATTTATCACAAATAGACAAAAAAGCAAAATTCTTTACAAAACAATAGAATGTGAAAGTAGAAGTAAAATTTGGAACACATTGAAATGGAAGTAAAAGACATAGAAAAAAAAATATTTCCATGGCCAGGAGAATTAGGAAACTTTAAAATCTCACCAATATGTCCAGTTAATTGTCATGCTAGTATGATTAAAAACAATATTTGAAAAAAATTATAAGTCACTCTTTCTTTGTAACTGAAATACTTTGTAACTGAAAAGTGTTATTATTTTGATTTAAGAACTTTGGTTTATGCTTACTTCCCAGTGACACCTCCTTTGTCAGTCCCTCAACAATGGTGAATCTCCCTCACACAGAACGCCCTCCCAGGTCCCAAATACTTACTCTATGCCAGGCCAGAGTGGCCCGGGAAGACCTTAGGAGAAAAAACGGTTTATGGAGAACAGAATTGTCATTTCTCCTGATGATAAATCTGTTTGTGATTAACGTTAAAATTAACTTTAAAATATTTGTCATTTCATGTCTATGTGATGCTGTGATCTTTTTTAACAATGGAATCAATATTAAATACATAGTCTTAGTTTATATGCATCATCATTTTTGCAGCTTTTGAGATCAGTTATTAAAGATCTTAATATAAAATGGCAAACTTACAAAAATGACATACCATGAGAAAATTCAAAATTCTTATAAAGCCTTGTAAATCAAAGATTATTTGAAAACCTTTCCTAACTGTTGAAATAGAGATTTGGGATTTGGACATTTCTTTTTAACAAGGAACTTCCACTATCATTCTCCTGCGCATATAGAGTCTCCTAGGAAGCTTGTCCATGCCCACCTTTAAAAAGTAACGTATGAAGAAGGAGTATCTATCCGGTAACAGACTACAATTATGAAAGGCTTGATGCGGTGGTGAATTAAAAAACAGTAATGGAAAGCCACTGCAAAGGCAGATGAAGGATCTAAGAACTCATTTTGGTATTTTTCTGGAATTCTGGATTTTAAATTTCCTTTGAAGGTACATAATTTGAGTGAAGAATGAAATTCACTGATGTACTCTTTTAACACCAGTGCTTACAATATTCCTCTTTGCCTGAACTTAGAGTAAGAAATAGTATTTTCAAAGGGAAGGATTAAATTTATTTTGTATGTTTTTAAAAATGGGGTTTTTTAATAAGGTGAAAAACTACAAAAACAAGCAAACGTATCCAGAGGAAAGAAAAAGCAAAGTAAAAGTTAGTTGAGGCGGAAAAAATGTGTTTGACAAAATCTGTGGCTTAACCCCAGCCAGTAGCTAAGCCCAACATAGCTGTTCATTCACTCCCCTGCAGTGGGATAGAAAAGAAAATCAGAAGGGTGGATGTGAGAAAACATGGGTTAAGATAAACAGTTTATAAGGAAGGGAAAATCTGAGTGAGCAAACAAAATGAAGGAATTCTTTCAACACATAACATGGACAGGCAGGTTTTCAGCCATCTTCAGGAATGCTGGGCTCCACCACATGTAACAGTTACACAGAAAGATAAATGCCATAATTCCAAATGTCCCTGTCTCCTTTCTTTTTCATCCAGTTTTATTGCTGAGGATGATGTCATACATTATGGAATATTCCTGTGGTCATTTGGGGTCAGCTGTTCTGTCTGTGTCACGTCTCAGCTTCTTGTGCATTCCCACCCTCCTTGATGATGGGATGGTTTAAGGAGCAGAAAAATGCTTGATGTTGTGTCGGTGCTGCTCAGCAGTAACAGCCTCAGTATCCTAGCTGGTGTACAATACATTCCATTCACTATAGCACATTTTTGTCCTCTGCTTCTTTCAGAACTAGTGGTTTACTGTCACTCTTGTGACCCTGCAATGTCACCTTCTCGCACTCAGCTTTTATAAATGTGTTTATGTTTTCTGAAGTTTGGCACGGAAAACATGCGAGCACATCCAAAACATCTTAACAGTTTCTTAAAACTTTCAAAAAGTTAACCATTTGTTTGAGACTTTTTAATTTGTTTGATGACTACACCAACCTGTATCTGTGTGGGAAACTTGTCTTTCAAGACATAACCCTTGTCTGTGAAAGTCTTTAAACAACAAACATCCCAAATGATGCATTTAAGTCAGTTCATGAGAAATATAATGCTTTCAATAGTTTGGCTTATTCTTGACACTTATCTCTAGGAGAACAAAGAATACACTTTTGTCATATGCTCTTCCATGCCTAGCATGTTTTAACTTGAAGAGTAATGTCTTAGTTTTTCCATTTTCACTTATTTTTTCCATCAAATCCATTTTCACTTGCAGCACACCTCCTTTAAATTTGTTCTAGAATCAGTACAGGAATTAGTATCAGTATTTCAGTCACCACATTTCTTCTCTGTAACACAATATAAGCCATGTAAATCGCTTTATTCTTAAAGTCAGTGAGAATCTTAGCTTCCACTCATCTGTTCTGCTATTTGAAAATTATTATCCCAAAACTCACTCTGGACATCTGCTTTAACTCCAAGTTTTGATATTTGGATTCTAGAGACTCTGCTTGGTAATGATTACAAGTAACACTGAAGCAATATGCAGAAACCTTCACATGATCACATGTGGTGTAACCCAACTCTGAGACCAGGTCTAAACTTGTGAAGTGATTACTTCATCAACCACAAGGACTGTGATTAAGTAAACATCATTTTATTTTCGCTCTACCATGTTACCAAGTATGTAGCATGTAAGTTGCTGAACAGACAGTGATGGTCAAGTTATCACATTTCAGGCAGTGTCCAGTATAATTTAGGTGATAAAGGCAGTATGTTTGAACTTTGAATGCATTTTGGTGTAGAGAAAAAGGCAATTTTTTCTATTTCTTTTACTAGGAAAAAAAAAGTTTTAAATTCACTGTAAATCTGATACAGATGAAACAAGAATGGAGGTATTGATATTATTAATATTCTTAAAATAAATTAACACAATTAATTTAAATTACTTGTTTTAATAGTGAAATAAGTAGTTTTTTGGGGTTTTTTGCCTGAATGTAATTTCTTGCACAACAGTATGTATCATACGCATAATAGGTCATTAAAGCAGAGGTTGTAAAACAGGTAAAACGAATTTAGCCAGAAAATTACATTGCACTTGTTCTGGAAAAACTCACTTGGAACTGAGATTTTCCTGGAATAGACAGTTCTACTCAGCTTCTCTGACATATTTCTGTGAAAGTTGTTTGGGAGATTTTTCTAGCTTACTAGAACATCTCTTTGATTACAGCATTGTGATATATAAATATCATTCTTTTCTTAAGTCTATGCAGTCATATTATATAAATAATTTATTCTATTGGCTAGATTTCACAGCAAATAATTCATTTGCATCTTTGGCGTGAAAAAGCATAATTGTTTGAAACTTATTTCTATTTCTTGATAATGGCTTGACGTTCAGGTAAAGATGAACACAGAGTGTGGATAAAACAGAAGGCTTGGGGGAGTTTGAAAAATTTTCTTTCTACTCTTTCTATTACAGCTTAATTTATACTTACACAAAATGTATGGTACTTCCTGATGGGTATGTATGGTCTTTCTCGGTGCATAAGCCCATAAAAAATCAGGGGGAAAAAATAATGGATTATAGCTTTCACATAGTTTACATAAAAATATGTGTGGTTCAGGATGACTTGTGTCCTAAAATGCAAACTTTTACTAAATATTGTCTAAGCTGGGCATAAGAAGTCTTTCTGTCTTGATATTAATGAAGACAATGAATTCTATCAACACTCTTCTTTTTTTTTATGTCAGATTTGACAGTTGTTTTCTAATTACATATCATGCATCGATTTTAATTATTAGTGATAGTTTTATTATGTACCACAAGGAATATTTCAGTAAAACCTCTGAAGTTAAATGTGTTTAGCTATATTGGTACCCTTGTGGGAATAAAGGCCACCTGCTTGATGAAATACGTAGACAGCACTCTCAGGTCATTAAAATAATGATTGACTTGGCTGCCTGTTTTTGTATCACCTCAGTCCCCGCCCAGCCCGGATCCATGGACATGGCTTTCTCTCCTGGTCTCAGACGTACTTTGCCCCCGCAGCCCTACCAGGCTGTCACTGGATCAAGGTCCTCCCTGGCCGCATTCTCCGACCCTGGTGCTGACTTGCTGCCTCAGAGTTTTGGATCCATTTCAGAGGAGGGCAGCCTTGCATGCACCCTCAGCTCCTGGCTTCCTCCCCATGGGGAACCGCCAGAATTTGTTCCTCAATAATAGCAGGTTAAGGAAAGAAAACTAGCACTGTAATGCTGAGCACTCTGGTGTATTATCCTTGATGGCAATCAGAAAGCAGATATTGAAGGAAAGTGTGGATCTTTCCATGGTATAGGTTGCAGCAACTAAAAATTTAAGGACTTTCTGTGCTTGGTTAACTCACCAGGATGAATGTGACTACATTGTTAATTTTTTTGGTCAATGCACTATTAGTCTTTGCATGATTCTTTGGCAGTGTATTTCACTGTGTATTTTCATTATTTGTGGGAAGGCAAACCTTCTTGTTCGTTCTAAAGTTGCTGCTACACAGTGTCAATGAATTACTTTGATCACATTTCCCTAAAACAAAGTACAGCATAATTATCATTCATTTTAGTTGATATGTTCACTTATGAGATATTTTTTACATTTGTCATCTTAGAAGTATATTTCACATATGTATTTGATATATTTTTCTTTTTGTATCAGATCATTTAAAAGATCCCATACTATCCATGTTCAGCAGTCCCAACAAAAGAGTGACAAAAAACCTCAATGAGAATAGGCAAAAGAAGTCACCTAGGTAATATGGCAGTCATTTGTCCATATTTTTTGAGTACTATTTCTCTAGTTTCATCAGATTCTTATTACAAAGAATGAGGGAATGATGAGTACCTAAAATCTAATTAAGACTTGTGCGCAAGAGTTGCTAGCTACTGATGGAACAAAAAGTGTGAAAAACCTGAGAGGGGAGCAAAAATGTTGCTCTGAATTCTTACCAATTCCCTTTTTTATGTTTCAATATAACTTTTAGAAGTACTTGCTTAAAACTATAATCCTTTTAAAAATTTTAAAAAAAACCCCAAAACTCTGAAAATAACCCCAAAAAACCTCAAGCCACTGTATTTGCAAATAAACCACTACATGTTTCTGTTGTAATTGCTACTCCATGTATTCTGATGGCATCAGTAGAACTTTCTGATCTTGTGAAGTTTGAAAGCTGAGAGATACCTTTAACAAGATTTTACTTATTTTTTTCAATATATGTAAATACAGATAAAAGTAGACAGAATATTTTGTCTTGTATTTCAAAGCCATTCAGTGGCTGCAATGAAATGGCTTGGACACTGTCATTTATCCATGTTCCACAGTTAGAGAATAACTTTCAGAAACCACAAAAAATGTGTGTAAATGTCATATTATTGAGAAAGAGTGACTTTGACCACATGAATTTATGCAACTGAAGCTGTAGGAAACAATCTTTTTTTTATCTAAGAACTCCCTACTGCTGAAAAAATAAAGCAGAACAGTTCTAGCATATAATACACATCTTATATTTGATAGAGTGCTTTATCACACATATTTAGTACAATAGGTTTCACTACAAAAATATTTCATGAGCTATAAATAAATGAGTTGGAAGCAGAAGTAATGAATATTATGCCTCCCCTTAAAGATGTGCTTGCCTGAGCGTAGTTGCCACTAAATTCATTGCTGTCCATTTTATATACTAGAAGATGATTAGAGAATTTCACTTAATTTTACATTATTTTTTTATATCATTTAAATACATGTGACTTCCAGATGTTGTAGCTCATTTTAGTAGAGTTTGGTTGCATCAAAAAATACCTTAGCTGCTATAAATGTCAAGATAGAACTAGAGATAAAAACATGACAAGTACTGTCAATACTGCCTGACAATGTCCTGGTAGAGTAGAGAAAGGGTTAGAACAACTTGTTATCTTTTGCTTCTGTTCCCCTATCACCACCCCAAATTTTCACTTCTTCTGAACATGATTCTTCTGAACAAGAGATGTAGTTTGTAAACCATATATTTTATCCATAAAACACTCTATCAATGGGCAAATTTTGGGGTTTTTTGCTATTCTCAACTACCTTTTGCAGCTCAGAAGGTGTCTTCTGCTTTCAGCTTTTGAGATGAAGGTTCAGTCTTAAGTGCTGCCTGAAATGGCAGCTACCTTAGGGGAATGTGTACACAGAGCATTACAGGCTTGGATTTGTTGCACTTGGGATGGTTACCACTGCTACGGCAAGTTATGACCCTGAATGTTCGTGACATGTACCACACAAAAGTATTTCCTTAAGGCATTAAGGATTATTTAGCTTTCCATCCTGATACCCATGTTGAAGTCGTGTCTAACCATTCCAACACAGGCACATTCTAGCTATTATCTGGTACTAGTTTAGACTTCCAATAGGAACAAAGAAAGAACATTTTGGATCTCAATGCAAAGGTTAAAACAACGTTAATTTTGCCACAAATTTAAGTGGTTTTTTTCAAGGGCCTGCTGACTTGGAGGATGAGAGCTTGATCTACCAGGTCTGTAGTGGAGGATTTGTGTTTCAGCCTACTTCTAGAGCTAAGTGCTGTCATTTCTGTGGCCACAAACCTGTTAATAGGTGAATGAAAACGAGATTCAACTAGCTACTAAACTACTCCACATGCAGTCATATTTGTTGCTTTGAAGAGAAATAGGACAGATTTTAAATAAAGTGATGCTATGGGAACTGCAATGAAACTCATTAGTGAATTAGGCAATACAGAATGTAGAAGCACAGAGATTTGTGTTTTGCTTTTATATTGTGATGGTTTAAAATCAGCTGGGAAATAAAGTCTGAATAAGCCTCTTCCTTTCTCCTCCACACCCTTCTGGTGAGAAAGGAACTAAGGCAGAGACTATGGGTTGAGATAACAATTTACTGAAAGCAAACAGCAATGAGATGAGAAATGAGCAGTAACAGCAACAATATTGATAACATAAGTGCACCAAAAAAAAGGTGATTTACACACAAAGTGGTGCTCAACCACTATGATAATTCCATGTGGCTACTGGGATTAAGACAAGATGGTGGTTGTTCCTGCAGCTTGGCGGTGACACACAGATTTTCCCAAGACAAAGACAAGATGGTGAATGTTTCCGTGGCTTGCACCATGTGGCCTCCTGAGATAAAAATGAGTTGGTGGATACTCTCTGCAGCCTGTCTTCCCCCTCCCTGAGCCTGAGCCAGCAAAAACAAATGACAGACAAACGCCTAAAAAATTGGATTGTCTGTGTTGCACTGCCCACTCCCCTGGGGTTTGACTCCATGCCAGGCTGCTCCTCCATTTGTCTGTGTTTGCCACTTTGGCACACTGTCTGCAATCTGGCTGTGTTTGGCGGAATTTGGCTGGGCTCAGCCTGACTTGCTTTGCTGCTGCTTCATTCCCTGTGGCTCCTTCTGCCACCAGTGCCTGTGGTGCATGCACTCCGCTCAGCTCAGCTGTATTCGCTGCCCAGAGCCATATCGTCCTGAAGGACAGGAGGAGTGGGGAGAGGGAACAGGGTCCACGGTGCTGGTTCTGGAAACTTCCTTGAGGAAGAAACAGAACAAAATGGCACACTTTTGGTGTACATTCATCCGTTTCTTCCTCCTGAGGAAGAAGTGCGCTCCTCCGAGGAACGAAGTGCGTAGTAGGGAGCAGTACGCTAGCCATGCTCCACCCCTCCTCTCTGCAAGTAGGACATATATTATTTCTGATGAAAGAACATAACACATACATGAAAGAAATAGATTCATTAGCTGCAGATTCAGTAGCAGCAGCAGTCTGACATGAGCATCTCTGGTTTAACTTGACAAACCTTTGAGTGGATGTTTTCTTTCTAGGACCTTCCTAGATTCTCTCCTGTGTACAAAGAAAGCCATCTTTTTAAAAATTGAGGAAGATAGAAGTTGGTTGTTTCAGGACAAAGAATTTGAGTCATAATATATTTCTTTTCACTCTTATACATGATATATTTAGCTTTTTCTTGACAATATGAGATTGAAAAAGATTCTATTTTGTCTTTGGAAAATTTTTTTGTGGTTTCAAACAGATATTCTATGATGCTTTATTTTTTCATTTTTTAAATGGTGTCCAGTATTATCCTCGCTTTGATGTCTTATGTAGCTGCTGAACAAAAAGTACTAGAAACTTGTAAACACAAATCTCCTAATCAGTTAGAGTTTAATGGAGGTGATGGAACATTTTCTTCTTTTTTGTCGGTGATTGTTCCACACCCTTTTCAAGTATAATCAACAACTCAAAATGGCACATTTTCATATTTAAGTCACAACACTTACCAGAAATAACAAGACCTTTAACTTACATTTACACTGAAGTAGCAAGACAATTATAATCTAACTGTCAGAGGAATGGTACACTCAATACTGCAAATTCAATCCATTATATTTTGTGTTGACTAGATTTAAAGACAACAGAGCTAAACTAGAAAAGGTAATTACCTACAACTCTAAATACACCTAACATTACATAACTTAACTAGGAGTTGCAATGTCAATTTTGCGACATTAAGGAAATGCATAAATTATGTATATGTGATTACATTTTTTCATATTGCTTGAAGTGTTTTATATTTGTACAATATATATTAATAAATACTTATCTTTAATAAAAAGAATTTATATGCCTTATGCTTATGTAGCATAACTTCTGTGCACAAATGTCACGGTTTTAACAGAGCCCTTTCCAGTGTGTACTTTCATGGAAACATGTTTCCTTTCTTTAGGTTTCTGACAATGAGAAAGTAGATGTAAAAATATTTTAGGCAACTTTACTTTAAAATATTTCAATCATTTTTCTTTAATAATTTTATGATTTCTTACAGTCTATACAATGAAGAATATGATGATTTTTATTTCCAGTAATGTGATCTCACAGAAAGTAGCTTAAAGATAAGAAGATATATTTCAGAAAAAATAAAATTAATGAATGTGTGTTGAAATATGTTTATATATAAGATACATTTTGATAAGATACAGCTGATGTTTTTTAAAAGTTTTTTGCTAATTTTGTACCAGTAGATTTTTAGGATACCAGTACAGGAAAATAAAAGACAAATCATATTGTTAATATTTAATTTGATGTAAGCTTTTAAAATGTATTCTCTGCAAGGTAAAACCATTATTGGGAACAAGAAGATATTATGGGTGAGGACAGTATTGATAATTTAAAAGAAAATTATAATCCACTGGTTTTGGTTATTAACTCATAATAAGCAGTCCAAATAAACTTAAGTTAATGAGTGAGAAGTTCCTTATTTCTGAATCAGACTGAGAGATTTGACCTACTATGCTTTGTCGTACAATCAGATGATTGGCTTTTCTTGAGATTTTATAATCTGGAAAGAATGAGCAAATCTTTTATACAGATCAGGGAAAACTGAAGAGAAATAAGAAAAAAGCTGAGGATGAGGATGGAGTATGTAATTACCCAAATTTAACTACAAAATTCGGGTTAGGGTAGGGCTGCTTGCAGATTCTCCCATAAGCAAAGACGCAGATTAGACTTGCTTGCAGATCCTTTCATAAGGTGAGATACTGTGTTCCTGCCTTCGTCTCTCCTGGAACATCTGGACAATTAAATGGAATTTTGAGTCCTGTTGTCTCCCCACTGACTCTGCCAGTTATCATCTACTCATTCTGCTCTGTCATCACTTTTATTACTGTTTTTAAGTACTTGCTCCCAGCACTCAGCAGAAGCCCTACAGCCCCAAGGAGAATGAAGCAACTGCAGATTGAGTCCATGCCCTGAAATAAGAAGCAGCGATGTAGTCAAAAAGAACACATGCTTTCTGCTTAAGTAAGCACTCTGACAGGTAGCATTTTAAAAACTCCACCAAAAAAAATGGATTTTTAAAAAATTATTGGCGTTCTTGAAGGCCAACTTTTTATAAGAATAGCACCATTTCCTAAATTTTAAATAAATTCTTGTGGATGACTTAATTAGTAGTATCCAGTAAAACATCCAGTAGAGAAGATAATTACTTGATTGTCAAATAGAATAACAATGGTTTTCCCTGCAGTGAAATCTCTACCACTGTAATTAGGTTATGTCATACTTTACCCTGAAGGGAACATTAAAAACACAAGACAAGCCAGTTTCATCCACTGTATTTTTTCTATTTATAGTTTAGTGCTAAATTGCTGCCTTCATGATGCAGCAAAGACATCAATAACGAAATAACCACTCTTCTGTTGCTCAATTAAGTTTGCTACATGGATATTAATGGAAATGTGGATCTTCTAAGAGAGTTCTGTTGACTAATAATTTGTAGCATAATAATAAAAAAAATATATATACATGAAGAGTTTTACAAGAAAAAATAACACAGTAGAAATACATAGAAGCAGGATCCAAAAAAAAAGCAGCAATAAATATATCTGCAAGGATTATACGTATACTGACACACTGAGTGAATTGTGACTTTCCTTTTTTCTATTTTTATTTTGCATTTCTCCTCTCTCAGAAAAACAACAATAAAAAAAAACAACAGCAAAAAACCTGACAAAAAAACTTTAAAAAGTAAGAAAATGACTGATGAATTTGATATAATATGAAGAACTGCCTATCATCTATGACTCCATTTGTGAAAAACAGTACAAAATTATTTGTTTAAATCTTAGTACCTGTTTGTTTGCATTTATTTATATAGATCAACAAAAATGTTATCCACAGGCATGAATACTGTTCTATTTTCCACGTGTATTTGATAAGTATGAAAACCAGTTGTTTAATACCTAATGTAAAATCAGGCCACACTTTGTTTGCCTAGAAAACCAGATTGTACTACTAAGTGAATCACTTAATGGAGAAAAATATCCCAGAAGAAAAAGATTTTTTTTAAAGTCTTTAGTGAATTAGGTGAATCTTAAAATGCTTGATGTTTACAAAATGGCAAAGAACAGTATCTTCATTTTTTCCCTGAAGTAAAACTAAGAGTTAAGGAGGCTTCTGGTTTAAGATTTGAATTTTCTCTTAAGAAGATGAGATCACTTCGTAAAATAAATTATAAAAATCACAAACACAGACATGTTTAGGAGAAAACAATATGGAAAAAGACTTCAGTTAGATTTATGTTCTGTTTTGTATTTTTTTTTAAATGTTATGTGGAGTTTTTGTAAGTGGCACACAAACAAAACCTCTCCCGGGTTTCAGATATCTTGAATACCAAGCTGAGAAGGTATTCAAGGTATTCATTCCCTGAGAAGGGACTAATAGCGATCTGGATTTTTTCTGTGACCATTAGCCCATGTATTGAGGCACTTTAACTTGAAAAAAAGAAAAAAGATTCTAAAGCTTTTATTGTTTAAGGTCACTATATTAAATAGAACATCATGATCTTTGACAAAACAGGAAAATTGATAATGCAGGTGACTAGCTTAGAAGCTGCTTCATCTAACAGGTGAGGTCTTTGAAGAGCGATCAAATAAGGCCAATGACAACTAGAAATGCTGTATAAGGATTTATTTGAAATCTGAAAAAAGCAGCATTCTTTTTTATATACTTATATCTGATAATTAGAAAGGTCAAAGAGGGAAGACATCATCCCCATCTTAAATGCACTCTGAAAGAGAGACTAACTTTCTGGTGCAATATTACAAAAATTACATGGAATTTCTGATTAAAGGACTGACTGACATCAAGAAACTTCTCTGTGCTGAAAATAAGAACCACACTATTATTACTACTTATATATCTCTCAGCATTGCTGTGCTTCTCAGATCTCTATCTGTTGAAAAGTCAGTCCTTGCATGACTGTCAAGTCCATGAGGTGAAGAGTTTTCTGTAGAATTATATTTCACTTTAATAAATAGATTTTTATTTAATGTCACCTTTCTAAGTACCTAAAATCCATTTAACAATTTACTTGTTTGGGGTGGTTTTGGTTTGGTTTTTTTTTGGTTGTTTTTTTTTTGTGGTTTTTTTTTTGTTGGTTTGTTTGTTTGGGGTTTTTTTGTTTGTTTTTTAGTTATCATACAATGATAGAATAACTTGGATCAAAAGTGACCTTAGAGATCACTCAGTTCCAGCCCGTATGCCATGGGCAGGAACACTTTTCACCAGAACTGGTTGTTCAAAGCCTCATCTGACCTGGCCTTGAACAATTCCAGGGATGGGCCATCCAAAGGTTTTATGGGCAATCTGTTCAAGTGCCTCATTACCCTCACAACAAAGAATTTCTTCCTAATATCTGATCCAAGCCTACTGTATTTCAATTTGAAGGCATTCCCCTTTGTCCTGTGACTACTTGTCCTTACCAAAAGCTTCTCTTCAATTCTTCTGTAGCCCCCTTTAGGCACTGGCAGGCCAAAGGACATCTTAACTGTTTACCAAATGCTATTGCTATAGAAAATTATTTGTATATGCTATTGGAAAATATTAGTATTTTTTTCCAGTTCCCAGGAGCTTGTAAAAAAGATTCTTATATATCCCAGGAGCCATCTAATATTAAATTTCAGCACCTCAAATTGTCTTTAGATAATCATCATCTGGCACAGATATAACCATGATCTCCTCTGTACTAAAGTGCAATTGCTTACTGATGGCTTCTGTGATGAAAACTCCCAAAGGTTTCTCAAATCTGCTTCCAGGTGCCATGTTCATACATAGATTTAATACCTACTAGAATTAAAAATGCAACACATGAAAATATGCTTGCAAATTGGTGTTATTTTCCCTTTTTACACTTTAGTAAAGGAACATTAATGTTCTGCATTAGCTACTGCTCTGGCAATGAGACCTATTAACCTCCTAAGTGGTCAGCACAGGCCTCCCTCACCAATATGCACCAACAAGAACAAGATACTTCTGTTTCCTTCTCCACACAGGCTTCTGTTTCACTGTTGACACAACTAACACGGATGACAGATATGACAAATTGCGAAGGTAGCTTTGCTTTAACACAGATTTCTGTCTTCAAGAAGCAGGAGAGACAGTATCTGCTTGTTTTGCATAAGTTACTGTTCTGCAAACTTATTAAAACATCACCGGCCAAAGCAAGGTCAGAGCCATTGACCTGGTAGTAATGGCAGACTCTGTCTTGCATTATCCAATTTACCAAACACTATTCACCCATAGGCAGATCCCAGCACACACAATTGAATCTTATCAATCCTGTAAAGAAATCCTTACAATAAAAATAATCTTTCTTCATGTTTGCTACCCTGTGACTAACCCTGTGGCAATGCTCACTGATCAGCTCATATGGACAAAACGTATGCTGAATCTGATATTTTGTTTGCTTGATGAGAAGGATCTCCTCCTGTAGATTTAAATTTTAGGGGAAAATCTGGCCAGAGTCTATAAAATACTCCTTTTCCCATAAATGATTGTTTTCAAGAATAGTAGTCTGAAAGCAATGGTATTACTGAACCTCTCTGGAAACATCCTGTGGAGCTATGGATATGGGAAGATATTCTTAGCCCCTTTGCATATAAATATGATACTGTAAGTGAATAATGCTAGTATGCTTTTGCGTAACTTCAGACCATGTTTTCTTGCAGGTCATGTCTTATGTCTTTCTTTTTTATTTATTTTTATCGAAAATTGCAGGTTCTAATTTATATTGACTTAACTTCGTAATGTGACTATTTTATTTTCACAAGTTCTGCAGAAACAATGCCTTTTTATTTTCCAGATTTGTATTGCAATAGGAGTTAGATTATTTGCTTTATTCTCTGTAGTTCCTAATCAGGAAAATGTGCATCTCATCCTTCTTTAGCTGTGGTATGTGGCCTACCGTACATACACTGGGAGACTTTAAAAGTATATTTTTTTTTGTATTTTCCTGTCACAACCTTTTTCCCTTTATTATTTGATCAGTTGCAAACATGATCAAACTTTAATTTGAAATATTTCTTTTTGGAAGAAATTTTTGAATCAAATCAAATCAATCAAATTAACTGACGATATTTTGTGTGAAAATAAATCAAAACCAAGTTAATATATAAACATACAAGTATGTTAGCAAGAGCTGAGGTTGATTTATATACTCAGGTTAAGTAAGAAACATTTCAAGCTCTTTGGGGCAAAATTAAGGACAAGATCAATGAGATGAAGGACAAAATGTTTTGCAGCATTCAGGAATGAGAGGAATTAATGATGTCTCAAACCTCAGAAAGATGCTTTTGACTCCACAGCAGCACAAAATCGCAGCTGAAATGGGACTTTGTGTCCTCTTTTTGCTTCTTTCCCCTGACAAGAGGAGTCTACGCTTAGCTGAGCTCCTCTGTGGGTGCTCAAAAGCAGTTTCTAAGTCACCTCTAAGGGACTAATCTCCTTTGCCCAGTTTACCCACCCTGCAGAAATGTGGTGTGATATTAGGAATGATGCCAACAACCATCATGTATGACCAGTTTTTCCCTTTCTTGTTCCCATCTTTAATACTGTAGCTTGTTATGTGAGCAGTGAGCTACAAATAGTTTTCTGGCCTCACCAAACATTGGGAGAAGTTTTATATCTTCTATAGTTTCTGAGTGCTTACCCACTTACTTGCTTGACTGTGATGAAGGTGAAAGTGAAGAAAGCAATTATCAAGAAAAATAAAAATGTTTTGATTCTCAGGAGAAATGAGCTAACACCACAGGCCGACTAAGTATTTTACTGAGCTTCTTGATGTCTTTCCTGCCACGCTATGCCATAAAAATCCTCTCAGATTTTATCTGCACTATTTGTGAATTGTATCACCCTTGGTCTTCAAAAAAGACATATGCAAAAATTTCTGTACTCTGAAATGGAGTCTCACTTGAGTCAGCAGGGGTTTAGGCAGGCAGAGCAGAGCATTTTCATGCACCACATTGCTGGATCTGCAGATTGGAAATCTCCACAGGAAAAGGATTTATAAAGGTATGCTTCCTGAGGAAATGAAAAATATTTTATCTCAGCAGAACCTGCTTGCATAATAAATGTCCTATAACAATATGGTGTTCTAATGGTGGCTGTGCAATGAAAAACTTTTAAGTGTCCTAAATTGTGATTCAATATATTGTGGGTTGCCACTGTGATACTCCCTTGGCAAGGTTCATTTATACATATAGACTACAAGACCTGACCTAAGGGTCCTATTCCTATATGGAATAAGGGCATTTTTGTCTGTACAACTTAGAAAGACCAAACCAATTCAGATTAAAAGGAAAGATTCTGAAAGTAGTCCATAAGAATTATTAGAGTAATTTAACATATAGAGAGATCATAAGAAACATCTCTTCAGACAATGAGGAGAAGCTGAAGGGATCAACATAATAAGAATTTTTGAGGAACAATAATGTAATCTGCAACTAGTGGTGCACATAGATGAGGTAGTTATCTGAAAGAAGGCATCTTCATGCTTATGAAAACAATTTGAGCAATCCGTTCTGTCCTATCACATGTAGAGGTTGAATTTTTTTTCAGATTTCCTATCATTAAAATGTCAGGGAATTCTCTCATACCATTTTGATCTGCTCTTACCCATTATTCTCTTTATTCACTGCTGAGAAGCTCACTGCTTTAAGTATTTGGCTTTTTGTACTGGCTAGTTGGTATTTCCCACCCATAGACTTTTGCCATGAGTTTGTCTTGCTAATGGCTTTTTTTTACCTCAGACCTAGACCTACCTGCTGGCATCCACACCCAGGTCCATCAAAGCTACATAGATCATTAAGTACGTTAACCTGTGCAGAAGTAAGGACCTTTCCATTTGAAAATCTTCTGTCTGCCTTTCTTCTGCATATCTATAAATTTTTAACCAAGCTGTGGTGACTGTTTTCCAGAACTGCTGTGCGTTTTTACTCCTATGGTGTTCTTGTGCTGTGTTTCTTGCACCTGCAAACCCCAATTTTCTTGCTGTTGGCTTCTTCAGCAAAGTAAATATCTCTGATATGAAACTCACCCCTTTGTTGCTTTTCTTTTCCTACATCCTTCTTTGTGTAGTTTAGTTCATATTAGAGGAACTCAAAACTTGAAAAGTAACAATGTGGTAGTAATTTAAATATGCAGTAAGCAGTACATAACAATACATATGCAAGAGAACAGTCAATCAGCACATAGTGCTCATGGCTGATGAAGCATACTGTAATCCACACTAACGTTATCATAGGCAGTAACAATCCAGTTGAGCAGATCACGTTGAAAATTGTACAAGAGTAGGGAAATCTGAGGTAAAAATCAACACTCTCATAACCTTCAGCTTTACCACCTGCTACGCTGGAGGGGATGCACAGGGAAGAGGTTAATTATATCAATGTTTTTCTTGACTTGTCATTGAGAAGCTTACCACTTACACTTTTCTCTTGTGTTGTTTTGTTTATTTTTGTTTTCCCCAGAAGCTACCTTCACACTTAGAATTTGTGTGTTATCAGCAATGATGCATCTGAATAAAGCTTTGTGTGTGCAAGTCTGTCTAAGCATCTTTTGTGCAACACACATTCCATTTGTTTCATGCAGCATTATGGAAAATAGATAATTAAAGACTCTGGACTTACTTCATAGCAGGGAAACCTCCTAACAGATACCCTGCACTTAATCAAGGACTTTTCTGTAATAGGTAAGCACAGAAAAAGCTAGGAGGAGTAGAATGACATGCTTTATTCTTGCTTTCCATATGGAGACTACAGTACGTTACAGAAGCAGATACCAAGTCTTGTGTAAAGAACATTTCCAGAGCACTTCTCATGATTCAGCACTCTCGGCTATTGCAGGCATCTAAGCAAACTCTAGCTGATGTTGCTGCCACTGGAACAGTTTGAGAATCACACTTCCATCCTACTCCCATCTGCTCCTGGAAACATTGCAGAGGGTGCAGCAGGCAAACTGTTTCAACAAAGTACCTCAACAACAGGTCTCCAGCCTGAAATAAGGGACATCCACTTGTAAGTTATCCACAGATATTTTTCAAATTTGTGTTGCTCATTCAATAACTGAAGAAATTGTACCAAAAAAATGATGCTTCATAAAAGGTAGAAGATGAATGAATGCAGATTATGATTTTTTCCTAATGGTTTTGTTAGTCCTAATGACTGAGGATCAAAGTATTAACTGGTTGTCTTATAAGACATTAAACTGCACTGTAATATCTGGTGTTACACACCATGGATTTGCAAATGCATTTAGTTCATATGGCAAGGTGTTCGCAGTGGAGGAGGAGGAGGCTACAAGGATAGCCTCTACAAGGAGAGGCTGAGGGCTGCCCCATGCCAAATACAAGTGATTCTAGCCAGTTCCAATGGATCCACTGCAGAACACAGCTGAGTCCCTCAGCCCAGCCGGTGGCACCTCTAGAAAAACCTACTTTAAAAAGGGTAAAAAAAGCTGTGCAATAAATCAGAGGATGAGCAAATGTGAGCAAAACAACCCTGCAAACACCAAGGCCAGAGAAGAAGGAGGGGAAGGAGGTGCTTCAGGGGCTGGAGCAGAGATTCCCCATCACATGGAGAAGACCATAATAAAGCAGGTTGTTCACATGCAGCCCGTGGAGGACCCTATACCACAGAAGGTGGATATGACCTGAAGGAAGCTGAAGTCCATGGAGAGCCCATGCAGAAACTGCCTTGTAAGGGGAAGAGGTAGAAAAGTCAGGAGTGAAGTTAAGCCTGGCAAGAAGCTGGAATGGAGCCAAAAGTTTCTAGTTCCAACTAAAAAAACCTTCTGTCTGTCTTTGCTTCTCACCATTGTACTATATTTTTAATTGAAAATAAGTAAAATTAATCTTTATCAAGTTGAGTCTGTTTCCCTTGTGATGGTATTTGGTGAGTGATCTGTCATCCAATGAGCTTTTCCACCTTATTTTCTCCCTCATCCTATTGAGGAGGTAAGGAAACAGTTTGATTGGGTCGAGGTCTCAGAGAGCCAAAGTTAAATTCACCACAGCAATGCACCAGAAAAAGGTATTTGCCCCTTACTGAAGAATGATTCCTCACTAAGACAGTAACTCTGTTTGAGAACTCTGGTGCGAGGAAACCCCTAAACTACCAGCAAAGTACAACAATCTAGCATATCGTCAGCTAGAATTTTACACATACTGGATATTTCTTAAGTCTTACAGAAGACCCCTTTCTAGTCCTAAATGCAGTAGAAGTGGAAAGGTGACAGACAGAGTGACAATTTGCAAATAATGAGGGTAGCCCTATGTTCAATACTTGGTGGTTCTCTCATGTTGTTCACCTAACATGAAAAATACAAAATGAGCTGTGCTGAGATGCCTCAGAGAACTTCTTTTCCCATTCATGATTTGAATGGGAAAGTTGTCCATTCACTATGATGTTCCTAAAAGGTGTCTCATAATGCTTATGCTGACACTTCTCATTCTTCTCATGAACAAAGAGAATGTGTATAACACTGTATAAAGAGGCAGGTGGCAAGCCAGTTCTGAATTGTTTCATAGAATCATAAAATCATAAAAGTAGGCTGGGTATCATAAAAGCACAGAATAATAGAATTACAGAATGGCTTGGTTTGGAAGGAAGCTTAAAGATTATCCAGTTCCAACGCTCCTGCCATGGGCAGAGATACTTTCCACTAGAACAGATTGTTCAAAGCCCCATCCAGCCTGGCCTCAAATGCTTCCAGGGCTGTGACACCCACAGCTTCTGTGCTCCAGTGCCCCGCAGCAAAAAATTTCATCCTAATATCTAATCCAAACCTACTCTCAATTTAAAGGCATTACCCTTTGTCCCATCACTACATGCCTTTGTCAAAAGTCCCTGTCCAATTCTCTTGTAGCCCCCTTTAGGCATTGGCAGGCTCCTATAAGTTCTCTGCTGAGCCTTCTCTTCTCTAGGCTAACAACCCCAGCTCTTGCAGCCGTTCTTGACAGGAGAGGTGCTCCATCCCTCTTATGATCTTTGTGGGCCTTATAGACACAGTACTGCAAGTGTGCAAGAGCAGAGTAGAGCGGCAGAATGCCCTCCCTCAACCTGCCAACCATGCTACATTTGGTGTAGCCCAGGACACAGTTGGCTTTCTGGGCTGCAAGTGTACATTACTGGGTCATGTTGAGCTTCTTGTCAACCAGCACCTTCAGGGTTGTTCTCTTTACATTCTACCCCCAGGCTGTATTTGTGCTTGTGACTGCCTTAACTCACTTGTAGGACCTTGCACTTGACCTTCCATATATGCTGCCTACCTCATACGTTATCTGTCAAATAAAAGATAGGCCACTGTGGGTACAAGAGCCTTTCACAAGGATGGATCACCTGGGATCTTTTAGAGATCCATCCTGCTGGTGTGGTCACCCATGGTGACCACCCACTTAGCTACCTTAGCCCTAAAGGCGAATGTCTTCCAATGTGTAGCAGGTGTTACTTCTCCTAGGAGAGAGCATGGCTTGGCCACATATCATCCAACACTACCTTACACTACAAAATAAATATTGTTATGTGATTAGGTAATTTATGCCTTGAAGTAACATATCACATGTGATTTACTTGATCTGAACATCCAGAAGTCTCTAACTTCAGTAATAGTAATCCTGACAAGATGATCTGAAAGAGATTCTGTACCCTTTGCAAGAAGTTGAATTATTAATATATTCTTTCTAATCTAGAGAAAATTATGATGGTTTCTAAACATATTGGCTATTATTGGTCAACGATATTATGCACTATAAATCACGTCAGGCAGGCCATTATTCTGTTTATTCATATTTTAGAAATTTTTGGAATGAGGAATAATCTGAGAAAAAATTAAATAAATCTAGTCAACAACAATGATGTACTCTTTCTCAATTAAATGACTAGAAAAGTACTTAGTAGTCAAATTTGTAGAAAGAGCCGTGTGTGTATATGTATTGTAGAAGAAAGGAAAGAAAACTGCAAGCCTTCATTAGCACTACATTAAATAACTGATTGCATAAAATTAACAAAAAAAATCAAATTCAAGAATAATTGTTATTTCAATGCTTAATTATGTCTGTATACAAATGTATAGGGCAAGTATGTAAAAAAATGACAGTTTCTAGAAAAAGAAACTTCTTAAAAAAGAAGGGTTTTAACAAAAGGAAGAGAACAATGTGAAATACTTATTCAATGTAACAGTTATTTTATCAGAAGAAGCTGACAATTTCTTTAAAAGCATTCTTTTCTGAATTAAAAAAGAAAGCCCTGTATGGGAAAGTTCATTCTCTAAATTATAGAATAGAGATGTATGTAGTATTTTTATTCTCAACTGTAATACCTTGTAACATACTACCTTTTTTCATAAACCTTTTTTATTTTCTGATCCATGTAGAGTTTTAATGACCTTTGTACTTAAAAATTACTATACTCATAGCAAGCTTTAAGGTTTCAGTGTACCAAAAGCCACTTTTCCCATCTTCATTCTTTACATACTTTGTCTATTTTAATTTTTTCATACAGTTTGCTTACCTTGGCTGTTTTGCCATATCCTGTCAAAAGTTCACTTTTTAAGTTTGATCAGACTTCAGATGAATATTTTTTGCAGTCATTTATTTGTTAACTAGATATCAAAGTGAAAATATTTTGGGGTTGAGAGAAGTGTTATTTTGGAGGAGGGAGTAGTTGTTATTTTTTTCTTTTGACTACCTCCTGCCATCAATTTTACGTTATTAGTTTTACCTTGGTGGGTCACAGCCTGAGTATATATATTTGTATCCTTTGTATAATCTTCCTATTCCAGACCCTAAGGAATTCAGAACTGTTAAGTGTAACCTATCAGTGATAGATATAATCCTATAAAGGTTATAGCAGTGCCTGATGAGTGATTTCTTGTAACAAAGCAGGTTGTCATAATCCAAAGCACCAAAACCTGTCTCCCAAAAATCAATACCATTCTTTTCTCTGTTATTTAAATATCCAAAATGAAGTCATTCTGGATATCAACTAGTTGAGGGTAAAGTTGCTTCAAGGGAAATGTGGTCCTCATCTGGTGATCTGAGGACAGAATCTGTTTCCTGATGGAGTCAATGAACGAGAAGTGTAACCTGATATATATATTCTTCACTACACAGTTGTTAAATGTGGGCACAATCTGAAACTCGACATGAGAAAGGAAAGTGAACCTTATCAGTCCACGAAGATTCAAGCTCTATACTTCAATTTGACTTCCAGGATTTGTTTCATATACAGAGTAGCATAGGGACTACTTGAATTGTACTGAAAGCTAATACACACGAGAATTACTGGTGATACACAGTAGTCAAGAACATATACCTATGTTTTGTGAAAGTAGATATCTGAACCAATAAATTGAGCTTTCTGTTCTTGTGATCACATAAGCAGGAAACTCCATCCTATCAAATTAGAGAATTCCATCTGCCACAAATACCCTGAATAAATTTAACAGAGGTCAGTCGCTCATTGTATATCCCTTCAAACCTCTTTCCTTCCTGTTATTGTGTTAACTGCTGCACACAGTTCAATCATCATGTAAATGGCAGGTTGTGTTTAAAGGACCAGCTCAACTGGAGCATTAAAAAATTAGCAAGTCCAGCTTTCCAAAAGTAAAGCTTGGTTATATGCTTCTCCTATGTAATCAAGAAGCCCTGCTAGACTTCTTATACCATGCTGTTGAAGAGAACAAAATTATTTTCATTTCTTTAAAACCGCTATCTATAGCGGTTCTCCTGAACAAACTTGCCAATTTGTGTCTTGTCAGATTTTGGAATGTTGTGCCATATCTATATTTTCTTCTGCAATTTTGTACCATATCTTTGTTTCCTTCTGTCTTCTATCTAATTTTTTGTCCTTTTTTTTCTTCTCCTGCCTTAAGAGACAGCCCTTGAATTTTAATTGCAATGAATAATCTGAGTTCCTTTCTGCAAGTTAATATTTTCATGAGTTTAACAAAATTAAACTTTGCAAAAAAGTATTTCCACACTGTGAATACCCTAAATTTAATAAGCATGCCTAGGAAGAAGAGTAGAGAAATCAGGCTTTGTTTATGGAGATAGGATTACCTGCATCTCTGGTACAGATTTGATGTCCAGCTCAGTTAAGTACCTGACATTTAGCCATCAGTTCAAAGTATAATTCTTCCTCAGTTGTTTTCCCAAATCAGGGCAATTCCTTTAATAATCTTCAGCTGAATTTTCTGTACAAGCAGTTGTTGATTGGAATAAAATTACTTGGTTATGTTGAAGAGCATTTAAATAAAGAAAAGCAGATATATTAAGTAGAGAATAAAGAAGTGTTTATAAAATTTTTCTATAGCATTGAAAATTCTTTTTTGTTCATACATATGTATTAATAGTTATATATGTGTGCATATATTTGATGAAGATGGCCCTTTACATAACATATAATGCTGCCAAAGGA
Organism: Callaeas wilsoni; assembly: GCA_013398955.1. NCBI lineage: Eukaryota > Metazoa > Chordata > Aves > Passeriformes > Callaeidae > Callaeas > Callaeas wilsoni. The sequence continues at coordinate 27,986 of VWPU01014169.1, read as the reverse complement.
ATAGGACTCTTGAAATGTAGTTCTGTTTTGAATTCTAATATGTAAAGAACCCCCTTTATTTAGATAGAAAAGAGTTCAATAATGGTTTTACCATGTTACATTTTGGATACATTTGTAAGACAACCCAGAGCAAAAGCTCCAAAAGGCTGTTTCCTGAGTGGTTAAAAAAGGAGGAGGAATTTCCCGGCAATTAGAGGCTTGAGGCCACCAGATTGGAAAATCAAACAACACAGTAGGTCATAATTTTTATTTACTAGATTTCTAGCAATTAAATTTGCATAAAGAACATTATTAGAAATATAGATTAAAATTTTCAGTGTTAGATTCTGCATGAAGATATGATTGGTAATGATATGAAAACAACAAATCAGTGGCAAAGTTTCAGTGTATGTAAATAACATTCTTATGCATTTATGCAGTAAAGTATTTGTGTGGTTTTCAAACAGTTACAGGAAATAAAATTCCTGAGAAGTCACATAACTTGTCTGCCAATTTTATGTGACAGTGAAATAGGATGAAATTGCTTGGTTTTTTTCTACACATCCAAAATTACAGTATTAAACCAAATTCTTTAAGTTTAGGAGATAAGTCAGTAAGGAGCAAATGTTCTTTTAAACAGCATTGCCTGTTTCTTCAGTATCTGGGTTATATTAAAAAATTAGTGCTCACTTCCAGCAATATTCCTCTAAAAGCTGTATTTGCTATAAAGGCAGAGTGTTATCAACAAGTACAAAACTGAGTAATATAAAATAGAAACAGAGAAGATTATCCTCTTAGTCTTATCTGTATGTGTTATGTCAGGGTCTCTGAATGCCAGTCAGTGGGGTTAAAAAGCAATGTAATCTGAGCTCCTAGAAATCCTGTCAGTTTGTGTCTTTGTGCTCTTTGTTCGGAAACAGAATTTTGGAGAAGAAGGGTCAGCATTCAAGGCATGTAAAGGTGCAATTGGCAATACAGACAACTTGAACTGCTTTTCTGAACAAACCCTGAGTGGGGCAAGGAGCTGTGTTACTGGCAGTGATAGAAGAGCAGAGTGGAAATGAAATTGCTGCTGGCATTCTCTCCATGTGGGGCGTCACCTCACTTCTCACTATCATTTCCCCGAGACATTTCCCTCCAGGACAAGTAGAAGTTAGCAATAAGGAAGCAACAGCCATAGATTTCTGTGCACCTTCTGTCCATGTCCATCTTCTCTCCTCAAGCTCTAATAGTCATGAACGCATATTAGCAGCCACAATACCAAAAATATCTTCAGAAAACAGAGCTGGAGAGTGAAGTATAATGATGCTGAACAACAACATTGAAAAATAGTATCCCTTTTTCTTCTTTGAAAGTTAATTAGTGATAATAAACTCTGTATTGACTTAGTTTGTGTAATATTGAATATCTATCTAATTTGTTCATTAACAGTAAGGATTAAAAATTCACTAATGCCCAAAATGAAAAAGAGAGTATCCTATTGGGGTGTTTTGCTTCTTCCTTTTGCTTGCATTTTATATATATGAAGGATCAATTAATGTGAGCAAATAAATGTCTGTAGGTTAAAAAACTGCTTGTTTTTTCTCAGTACAGCATGATATGTTTCTGCTGAGAACAGTGATGTAGGGCTCAAGGTCAAAGTCACTTCTGTGTTGTGTAAGGTGATTCTTGTTTGTTGGTTCACAAAACCATATTGGCCTTCTGAGATAAAAGATACCTTGAAGTGGAGTAAGCAGTCAATTGTAATGCCTCTGTAACAGAGAAAGGCAAACTAAAAACCACCACCCCTCCAAAACTCTATGCCAGGGTCTGTGCTACCAGCCTTACGCTAAGTCATAGAAAATGAAAAAGGCAAAAAAAAAAAAAAAAGACCGACAAGAATGTGAGAAGGAAGAATGTTGCAAAGAATATGGATTAGCTATAGGCAACTGTCTGAAAATGAGCTTAGCAGCCTTTGTTCATGGTCATGTTCTGATCTGGAGTTTTTCAAAAACCTGCAGTGAGGATTTTCTTAAACCTTGCGAAGCAGTGTATTCAACTAGGAATGATTTTCTATTTCTAGTAAAGAAAAAAAATTAATCAACATTTTTCATAGAGATTTGATACTATTTTTATAAAATAACTATTATAGATAATGGTTATTATAATATTATAAGCGTTATAAAAGAAATTTTTCATATCATATTTCATTTCATATCTGCTATCCTGGTCTTTTTACTTACAACAGAAAATACAGCACACTGATTTGTGTTTAATTTTTTTACTGTTTACTGTTTTCAATATTTCTGATGGATATGAAGCTTAAAAATACGCAAATTATGAGCTGGAAAGTGGAAAAAAGTAGGTGAAAGGGAAGAAAATAATTTGAACCCACAGTTATATTGAATTTATAGTTGGAAAAGGTTGGAGATTTTTTAAAAAAATTGAGTTTAGAAGATTCAAAAGGCTAAAATATTTTCTAAGAAAGCTATAAATTTTTAAAAAAATTCTTAGCCCAACCTGTCTTTATGTTTTCTTGGCATTGGTATACCACTTTAATTTTGAACTATACTCAATAATGTAAAGTAAAACTTATTTTCCCTTCTAACAAAAGTTAACTTCTTATACTGCTAAATTCTTCCAAAGAAGAACACAAAATCACAGAATCAGAATCACAGAATCATTAAGGCTGGAAATTTATTTTGTTCATTTAGAAAATAAGCATAAAATGGCACAAGTGTTGCTTGTAATTTTGGGAAACACACTAGCAACAAAGCATTAGTTAAAGAGGATTCCTGTGTATACAACAGCTTTCAGGCTGGGATTCTCATTAACTTATTTATGCTTACATGAAATTAGTATTCAGCCACTGTGATTTTGCTCAATTAGCCCAAAAAATATGAATTCTTTAATTCTAGTAGGAAGAGGTCCCTAGATTGCAGTCTTTCATGTTTCACAGAGAAGCTTGTCCTGTCTTACTGTCATAGAGTCAGAGAATCATAGAACCACAGAATCATAAAATTGTTTAGGTTAGAAAAAACCTCTGAGATCATTGAGTTCGACCTTTGACCAATCACCGTCACATCACCTAGATCCTGGCAGTAAGTGCCATGTCTATTCATTTCTTGAACACATTCATGACTGTGACTCCAACACTGTCCTGTTCCAATTCCAAAGTTCCAAAGTCATAGGTTTTTTCTTGGGTATATTCTCTTCCCATTCTTGGCTTTTATTATTCTGGTGACAAAATCTTCAAAAGGTTTACTCTCTTTTAATTGGAAATTGAATTATCTATCTGGTTGTAATTGGTTTTTTAAAATCTTAGCAAGAATGCTCTGTGATGTTCAGCCTGCCCTCAGAAACATAGCTGGAAAGACATTTTAAACAGTCTTTGGTTGTGATAGAAGAGGACAGGAAGTTGATCGAAGCACACATAAGTGGTTACCTTCACACTCTTTTGAACTACAGAATATATCATTTTATCTGTTACTGCTGTTTTTCCCTTCCATGAAAAGGAAACCAAATAAACACTTGGTTTTATGTTTCTGCATCCATGTATCTTCATGAATGGAAGGATAAAATACAGAGAGAGGATAAAGAAATAGGAACAGCTATGTTCTGGCTAAAATAGTTTTGTGTGCAGTAAAGACATGCATTAATGTCTTCAAAATACTGATTGCTGCTTCTTTCTGGAAGCCCTGACTTCCCTAGTGTTTTTGGAAATGTTGATCAGGACAAATTGTACCTGAAAACTTCAGGACATTTCCTGAATTAAAACTGGTAAATATCATCAGAAAATTTGTATACCTCAGACTAGGAGAAAGCAAGGATCTACAAAGACATAGACGAACAGTGGCCTGACTGTATTGCACAAACAATTTATTAATGTTTTATTCTTTTATTTACGTATATCATAGGTTGATTATTAAAGAATATAAAGCGAATCCTCAACAATGAATCTTCCAAAGAATCTCTGCTAGAAAACCAAAAAAAGAAGAAAAAAAATATAGCTTGTATTGCGTTAAATATCTTGGCAATTTTAGGAGAATATCATTTTCACAGGTCAATATTAAATTTTTGTAGAGTTGCATCCAGGCTCCTTTGCCATCACCACTTCCAGCATACTAAGTCAATGATTATTTTGTTTGAACTCAGATTTTTTTTTCCTGAACAAAAAGCACAGATTGTTGGCACTGGTTTTGGTATATTCTGTTACATCAATTTGGAACTCTCTGGATCAGAGGACAAAAGGAACTGGGACTTCTCTTGTGGATATGCTTTTACTAAGGTTTAACTACTTTTTCCATTATTAAAGAAGACTGTAGCTCTTCTGGTCTTTCACAACTCTTTTGGGAACTCTTAAAAAGACAGAGTTATTTCTGAATATTGAAAGAAATATATTTACCCACTTCTAGTCAAATGATAGGTTTGCACTTCTCCTGTGATCTTCTAAAAAGGACAAAGCAATTCCATTATTTTAATAACTCATGGGTATTTAAAAGACATTGTGCAGCTATACACAACTTGTAGGAAGAATCACACTCATGGAATTGTAGAATCATAGAATAGGTTGGATTGAAAGAGACCTTAGAAGATCGACTAGTCATCTCCCTGTTGCTATAGACATGGACATCGTTCACTATATCAGGATGCTCAAAGCCCCATTCAACCTGATCTTGAATTTTTCAATGAAGTCGTACAGTTTTTTCATCCATCAATACACCCAAGTCCTTCTCTGCTCTCAATCCCTTCATCCCTCAGCCTGTATTGATGTTGGGGATTGCTCTGACTCATTTGCAGGACCTTGCACTTGGCCTTGTTACATTTGATGAGGTTTTCTGAGACCACTTCTCAAGACTGTCAAGGTCCCTCTGCATGTCATGTCTTCCCCCATGTCTACCAAACTTTGATGTACTGAGTGTTAAAGCTATTTTTAAACATTGTTTTTGAACACTGTGAAAGAGGAATTCTGAACTTGCAATAGTACAGAATATTATCAGAAAATGCAGTGCCATCAATTATTACCATTTTTTTTAAGGACCTCTAAAATCACAATTACTGTATCTAGCAAAGTATCATTTTCCAAATAAGATGGCACTTGACTGATGAAGTTAATATTCAAGTACACAGCAATTTAAAAGGTAGGGAGGTGACATGTAGGAGCAATGGTCAAGGAGGTTCTGTTCTTTGTCAATCAGTAGTTTTATTGGCTCAAGTTTTCTGTGGCTGTTTTCTCCAATCAATCATCAGCAATTTACTAGAGCAGAACAAAACACAAAATAAAATACACCTATCTGCTTTATAAAGATGACAAGGGCATTCAAAATGCCCCACTGATTGAGGCCATCCCTTACTATAGGATCATGAGGTCAACGATGTTACACTTAAAACTTTGATGTCATCAAGGTATTCTGTATCCTTACACCAACAAAACAAAAATCTACTAGAAATATATGCAAAAGCCATGACTTCATACACTCCTATGTGATAACTTAGTATGCTGAAGCTTACTAGGGACAGAAGTAGGGTTGCTTATTTTGAATGTAAAATTTTCCTGATGCTGTGTGTCTCGTTATTTTCCCTCTAAATCACCCTATAGTGATAAATCTGGCTGTTTAAGGTGTCTCTTTGGCAGGCTGTCCTTTGATTAGGCAATTTATCTTTAACATGCCCAAAAAAAGATGTTCTCCATGAACAATAGTTGACAGTTAGGTACTTGTACTGTGAATGCTGTATTGTACTGGCTAGCTAATAGACAGAGAGAGAGAGATCAGCCAACACAAATGCTCCTTAATAAATGGCCATACTCCTTAACAACGATAGATAGCCATTATTATACAGGGGAAAATATGCTGCAGGATCAGGAAAATACAAACACAATGTATTTCATATTAAATAAGATCTATCAAGGTATTCTGCAAAACATTGTTTGTGTTAGACAACATGTCCTGTGGAGATCTAGAGGCTGGAGAAAACAAGATGGATGCTGATTATTTTATAAACCATGTGAAACAAGTGGCCTGCAGTTCTGTGTGAACAAAAGCAGCTATAATGAAGTGGTCCAGGTTTACAATAAAGCCATATGAAGTATTAGTTACAAAATTTAAAACACTGACAGACTTAACTATCTTTTCTCAGATGCCTCAGAAATGGCAATGTGTCATATAAAACTTTATACCTTAGTGGTGAAGACTTACTAGTCCTGAATTTTAGCCAGTATTTCAATACAGCTTTTCATAGGAAAAGTTTGATTTTTAGCTTATATTGCTGGCTTTTATTCTGATGTAGATGTTATACAGTTTTCCTGTACAATGCTCCAGTATCTCTGCCAATATCTACTGCTAAAGAGGATCAGCACTGAAAATCTTGGCCAAAAGAAGCAAATAATGAAGTAAAATCTAAACTTGCCATTATTATGTAGATAATTGTCCTTGAAATATTGCTAAAGAGAAAATTTCATTTTATAAAACATAATAAAGTTAAAAGTGAATTTTATCCACAGTTTCTCCAGGCAACTTGCTCCAGTGTCTAACAAAGCTCTAGAAAAAATTCTTCCCCATAATCAATATAAATCTAGTCTCTTTCAGTTTAAAATCATTCCCCCTTGTGTCACTACAGGCCATCTTAAAATGTTTTTCTCTGTCTTTCTTATAAGCCCCTTTTATTGTATTGAAAGGCTACAATCAGGATTCCTTGGAGCCTTCTTTTCCTCAGGCAGAGCAACCTGAAATCTCTCCAGCTTTCTTCATAGGAGAGATGTTCTAGCCCTTTGTCTTATTGCACTGGATGAAGTTTTATGGGACCACTCCTTAAGACTGTCAAGATCCTCCTGTATGTCATCCCTTCCCTCATATCCATCAACTGCACTGCTCAGCTTGATGTCACCTGAAAAACTGCTGAGTGCTCTCAATTCCACGGTCCATGTCATCAATATGGACATTGAACAGCCCTATACTGACCCCTGAGGGACACCATATGTCACTGTTCTTCATCTGGACATTGAGCCATTGACTACAGCTCTTTGCATATGGCCAATCCAAATTATTCCTTATGCATCAGATAGTCTGTCCACTGAGCACTTATCTCAATGATTTAGTGACAAGCATGTTGTGTGGGACTGTTTTGAAGGCCTTGCAGAAGTCAAGACAGATGACATCAGCTGCTTTTTTCTTATACACCAATGCAGACACTCCACTGCAGGAGGCTGCCAGGCCTGTCAGGCACAATTTGCCCTTTTTTGAAGGGCATCATGTTGGATGTTTCTAATCACCTCCCTGTCATCCATATGCCTTGACATGTCTTCCAGAAAGATCTTTATCATGCTCTTACTGGTCAGAAAGGAGAGAATGACCAGTTGGTAATCCCCAGCGTCTCTGTTTTTAAAAATGGGAGTAACATTTCCCTTTTTTGTCACCACGTATAGTGGCATGACTTTTCAAATATTATAGAGAGTGTCTTGATAACTACACCACACAGTTTGCTCAGAACTCTGGGATGCATCCTATCAGGTCCCATGAATTCATATATGTTCCGTTTCCTCAGATGGTCTCAAACCTGATTTTCTCTTAGAAAAATGGGACATCTTTCTCCCAATCCCTGTCTTGAGGTTCAGGGGCTTGACAGGTGTTTAGAGAGAGATTACAATGGATTATAATCCTTTAGGTTTTACACATTTTTTGCATCAGTCACAAATGAGCCATAAAATATTCACAAAACATTTATGACAACAGACTGGGTTTCATATTAAAACTGCAGTACCTTTGAGCAGCAACTGCTGGAGGTTCCCAGCTTATGTAGAAATACAATGCTGATATATAATGATTCGGTTTTGACCCTGCCTTTCCATTTATCTCTAGGACAAATGGCCTTTTTTTGGAAGCTTGTAGATATTTAGTAATAAATTGTGGGACAGCTTTTAGACTTTAAGCTGGTTTATCAGCAGACCAAAGAAGAAACCTTGACTATATAAGTTGACTATGATAAACAGACTTTGTTTTATTCCCCGGTGCATTATTTTCAAGTGCTAGCAAGGTGGTGGGTTTTTTTTCTTTTTCTAGCCATGCTCACCATTTGCTGTTATAATACCATGTTCTGAATTTAGAGACTGTACACTAAAAAAGGTGTGGAAGATGATAATTGTCATTAATTGTCATGTCACACCAATATTAACTTTGGAATATGAAAATAAAAAGTTGCATTTTCAAAGAAGTGCATGTCAAATATGAATTTAGTGTTATTCAGAGAACTGGAGTGGTATTTTTTATTAAGAAATTGCTGAACATAATAACTGTATTGGGTTCACATGGCAAGATTTTAATAGCAAAGGGGAGGATGATAGCGGTGGCTTCTGTGAAAAGTTGCCAAAAACTTCCTACGTGCTCAACAAAGCCAATGCTAGCCATCTCCAAGAAGGACACACCTCTGACCAGTAATGATAGTAGCATTTCTGGCATAATTTATGAGACAAAAAATTGTTATGAGAAAGTAATTGAGGTCAGAGATGACAAGAGTGAGAATATGTGAAAGAATCAGCTTTGCACACACCAATGTCAGTGCAGAAGAAGGTGGGGGGAGGTGCTACAGGTGCCAAAGCAGAGATTCCCCTGCAGCCCATGGCAAAGACCATGATGAGTTAGGCTGGTCCCCTGGAGGGGAGCCCACGGAGGTCCAGGGGGAAGCAGGTGAATGTGCCCAAAGGAGGCTGTGTTACCAGAATTACATGCTGGAACAGGCTCCTGGCAGGAGCTGTGACCCTGTGGAGAAAGGAGCCCATTCTAGAGTAGATTTGCTGACAGGGCTTGCCCTGGGCAGTTCTACAGGAACAGGTTGTTCCGGGGCACCCATGCTGGAGGAACTGCTCCTGTAGAACTACACTCTGTGAAAGGGACCAACATTGGACTAGTTCATAAGGAACTGCAAACCGGTCTATGGGAGAGACCACACTCTGGAGCGGGGGTCTCCCTGAGGATTAAGGAGTGGCAGAAACAAAGTGTGATGAACTGACCACAACCCCATTCCCCAACTCTCTGCACCACTGAGAGGAAGAACACAGAGAATCAGGAATAAAGTTAAGCCCAAAAGAAGTGAGAGGTGGGGGGAAAGTGCTTTTAAGTATTACTTTACTTCTTTTCTATTCTAATTTGTTTGATAACAAATTCAATTAATTTCCCCAAAGTGGTTCTGTTTAGCCCATGACAGTAATCAGTGATTGAGCTCTCCTTGTCCTTATCCCAACCCATGAGCCTTTCACTATATTTTTTCTCCTTTGTCCTATTGAGGATGGGAACGTTAGAGTGGCTTTGCTGGGTACCTGGCACCCAGCCAAGGTCAAACCACCACAATAGCTCAAGTATCTGAGGTACTGTACTTACATTCTGATTTGTAATTTAATACAAGCTGTTATATAAGCATTAGTGTTTTTTCAGCAAAGTATCAGATGGCATGCCATTTAGAATATTATGATATTCAATGATTCTGGTATATTATAATTATGAATATAAGGCTCTGCATTTTCTGTAATTTCGGCACAGTGTAATCCTTAATATTTGGAATTAATGTTTATTGTACAGCAATTACTTTAGAAGGAATGCTGAGTTTCTTATTGCCTAGCAGCTACATGGCAATATCAAGCAACTAAGCACCTAAGTACCTGTATGTGAATCTCCTTTGTACCTATGTCTGGCTTTCCTAATATGTAGCTGGCACTGCTGCACCAAAGAAAAACCATTAAACAAAGCTGACAGGACTCAACGAACAAAAAAAAAAAAAAAAAAAAACAAAAAAAAGGATGATATTGCAGAGAGAATGACCTCCTTGTAAGAACTTGATTCTTTTTAGCATCTTCCTCTAAAACTGTGTGTCTCAGATAGCTTGTTGGAGAGGTCTAATGGTACTGCAAATTGGCATCGTCTTAGAGAGAAAAATTACTCCTCTATCTACGGCCAGTCAACAGTCTGTATATTAATGTATTTTCATAGTCTTCACTAAGATAAGCTCTACTTTCCAATGTCCATTCTCCATTATTTCAAAATCATCAGATAAAAAAATATATCCCAAAACATAAAACCCCATATATTTTAAAATTTTGAGCTGATTCGCAAAGACAAAGCAAGACATCTTATAGCAGCAATCACCATTATGACTACACAGTCTTCATATTTCTCAGTATATTTTTCCCACTAAATACTTTAACTTTCTACCCTGAAATTCAAACTGCAGCGTCCCTTTAGTTGCTAGATCCCAGAGTAATTGTGTAATCCTACTTTCACTTTGGCCTTTGACAGAGATGTCTTCCAAGAGAATCATGCCATTGCTAATCAATTTAGAGAGATTCATAAGAGAAGACTACAAAAATTTCACAGGATTGGGACCCAGCCTGTAGCACTCACTCCCACAGATGCTGAGAATTCCCACAGGCTTGGCATTTTTCGAAACTAAATATAAAACATATTTTTATTTAGCTTTTCCCCGATAAGGTATTTTCACTGGAAAATATGCATACAGCCTTTCTCTCTACCATAGATATTTGTACACCAGCACCTCCTTGCTTCACCCCCTTCAATTAAAAAACGAAACCATAAAAATATTAAAAAAAACCCCAACAACGACAACAAAACAAACAACAAAAAACACAACAACAACAAAAGAATAAAAAAAAAAAAGAAAAAGAAAACCAGGAAAAAACTCACCCACAACTAAATCCCCACCCCAATTAATTAAACTACATCTGTCACATGATAAGAATGGGAGAGAAGGAGAAGAATAATCAGGATGTCTGTGGTTTCTTCTATTTTTAAATACTCCAGAGGCATTTTGATTCTATGGTGATGAGGCTGTATATGTATCTAGATAGTTAATTCCTTAGTCCTCTAAGGGAGCCACTGAAAAATAAATGTTGATATATAATTGACTCATAGACATATTGCCTCCGGCAATATGCTATAGAAATGGCATCATGAGATCGAGGGAAACAGATCACAGATTTTAGTAACTGACACTTCACATTTTGTAAGTTTATCTCTATATATTTCAAATGTTAATTGGGATTATAAATCTTTCTACATTTGAGTAAGGTTGGGCTTTATCTCCTTGACAGTAACCTAGTATTATATTTTAAACTTACAGAATTAAAATTACTAATATCATCATGAGTCGGAATAGTAAAATTACATGTTAATTGTAAATTCACAATTAAAACCGACACTTGCTCTGACATGTGACTGCATGAACATTGTGGTGGCAAAATGCTAGCAGTGCTTTTTTGACGCTGCATATGTAATTAGGAAAAAATTTCTACCTCCTGTCAGGGTTTTCTGTCTAACTGTAGTGTATGTTTTCCATCTCTTTTGTTAATATTACATTTCTGAGGGTGTTTTATTGGTCCAACCAATAACAAACAGTATTCTGAAATTAAGGGGAAAGGAATTGGTTAGTGTGTTCATTGTTGTATATATAGCATAGAAAATAAAATGGAAAATACTGCAATTTGAAGGCAGAGATTTAGGATGCATTGAGAGGAGTGATTTGGTGACAATGTCTAGATAGTTAACATTTTTAAGTTTGACTCCTTGAGGGGTATGGTACCTATCAAGCTGTCTTTCTGACAAAACAGCACTCTACTCAGATATGAATAGATAATGCATTTAAAAGCAGAGCGGGGGGGTGACTGGAAGAATCACAGAATAATATAAACCAACAGTTAGTAGAAGACATAACTTTAAATACAGATGGGTTGTAATGCATGTCAGGGAGACTTGTACTATTTTAGAATCTTAAGAGACCATATGTGGGGGTAGGTAGTGGGAGGAATGCAAAATTTGTGGGTTTAAAAAATAACAACAGAAAACCTGTGGTGAAGTTCTAAAAAAAGATTATGTTAATTTGTGATTCATTGCCAAATGCAACTAGAGATTCATAGCACCAATTAAATCAAGTGTTCTAATTAAAATATGTTTTTGTTTTAGTCCATGAAAGTTATGTGAAGTTAGTAACAATGTGTTTCTCTGAACTACCTAATAATTTTAAAATTTCAAGGATGAAGAAAAGCATTGAAAATAGGAGAAGGAAGATTTTGCACTAGTCAAAAATTATGAATAAGGTCAGAGCTATCTTTGTGATATGTGTAGATTTGACCTTGAATGACTCATCAAACTTGTATTTATTTGGTTGATCTCAGTGTTTTTAAGATCAAGGATCCATTATCCCTGTATCAAGTTTGTACCCAAGATGTTTGCAACTAGACCTTGTAGGAGGACCAGTTCCATCCTGTTTCACAAGGTTTAGCTCAAATACAGTTTAATATGGATAGTGTTCCATGGAAGATTCAGAGTCAAAGACATGTCTAAAGAAGCTCTCCAAAGGAGTGCACCAGGAGTCTAAGATGTGCAACATCTCTGCGTAGAAATCAATCTGCAATTGTTGACACAGCATGATTTCTTCCGCATAGACTTTATGTGAAGAGAAGGAAATAAATATTATCAGATTTTCAAATCCCCTTATATGTACAGATTTGTATGGTTTTAATTTTCACATTTGGACTTAGCAGTCTAAAAAACCCACACAAAACCCAAAACAACCCCAAATGAGGCTGTTAACTATGATAGTGTCCTATCTTTATTCAGAAAGGTCTTCGGTCGGATGCACAAAGCTAGGAACCAGTATATATAAAAATTTTGCTACATGTAACACACATTAATAGTACTAGATACTTAGTCACTTTTTCCTCACAATACTTATTTATCCACTGACATAATCCACAAATTTCTTACAAGTCTCGTCTATTGTATTAAGGAATTTAAATTCTATAAAAAGTTTTACCTGAAGTGCATTGGAAGCAAACTCACAAACACTAACCTTTCATTTCTTTGGCACTGCAATTTTTAAAGCAGGGAACTGTAAAGTAGTAGTGAATTGCTTTGCAGATATCATCATCCCAAAATACAGCTTCAGGACATTCAGACAGCATCACTAATCCAGAAAACATGGATCCTGCACTCTGAATGGACCTTAGCTCTTTCTGAATGGGTCATATCACAATCTGTGTAAAAAGGCATATGCTCTTTGGTTCTGTCATATACAACAGAATCCTGGAGGAGGAGTGCCTAAATTTCATGGATCACAGTAGGCTTTTAAGTTAAAAGTAGTACTACATACAACCCATAAAAAACCACCAGTCCAAAAAATATCTCCTCTGTGAAAGCTGTATTATCTCTGCTGATATTTGGAGATCTTTTGTATTGACAAAATAAAAAAAATCTCTGCATTTCCTTGATTTCTTAAAAAGCTTAAATAAATTATGTGAGCAACTAAAACACAGGCATATAAAGTATAATATTTCATCTATTACTTGGAAATAATGTAGTGAATTCAATACCATAAGTAACACAGTAAGTTGTAAGTCCATCCTAAATGTAGGGAAAAATCAAAAATATGTTTGCTATAAACTACTAGTGTAAGAACAATTTAAATAGATAAATAATATTTAAGCTTTTTATATCAAACATGAAATGTTCTTTCTATAATATCAAGAATACTGAAAATGAATAAATTAGATTTCAATTTTATTTGTTTTGTTTTGCTTTTTTTCTTCATTTTTTTATGATTAAAGAAAGAACAAAGTCTAGCTAGAAATATTAATGGCAAATAAATATTCTGAAACACCTCTTCAGACACTCAAAAGAACAACCATACTGGGGTGAGAGAGACAGAAGATGAAAGATGATCAGGGTAATAATTGATACTAATTTTATTTATAATGTTCTCTTACCCTTTCTACTCAATCCCTCTTGGATGATCTGTGGAGCTTGACATCATAATCAGTCAACTGGAAATATAGCTGAAAATATTTATGAAAGGCATGATGGTTTCACAAACAGTGGCATTCCTGGGGCCTGGAGAAGGACAGCAATGGTAGTGAAATACCTGGTAGTGAAATTTCCTATCCACCAAAAAACTACATGTTCCTTTGAGTTTATGAGCCCTCTAAAGGCCCAGGAGGGTGACTACCCATACTGCTAAGGACAAAGACAGACAAACAATCAAAACCCCCAAATGTGGTACAATATTAGAAATAAGCACAGAGTCCTAATATCTTGAGGACAGAATAACGAAGTCTTGCAGACTAAGGAATGAAGGCTGTTATGAGTGGCAAATAGTTTTGAGACAGGGAGATCTCAGCAGAGGCAGAGTGGAGAGGTAGGTAGGTTCCCAAAAGATAGGGAAATCTTCATCCTAGTGAACAGAAAATTGTGGTTCCTCGTGCAAAGAAGAGCTTTCATTTTTGTCATTAATGGAGTAGAACAGTTCTTATTTTTTGGGTAAAAATAAAAGGATATGGAGGAAGGGAGGGGTACAAATGTCTATGGTACTTGTTTTGGCTGGCAGGAGCACCAAAAGCCTGCAGGAAAATATCTTGTGTTTGAAAAATAATGAGCAAGCTACTACAGGTATAGGTACGTACTCCAGGATTTCAGCTAGCGTCATCACCACAACATCTGACAGCTCCATAGCAAAAAGAAAATTTCATGGGTGTTAACAGGACCACAGAACTCAATGTGTGGCCACATTTTTAAGGAAAACTGTCCATATGACAACATCTTGTTCAGTTTTTTTATTCTTAGAGTATATTTAAGGCGTATGATTAACTTATATCCTGCTGCTGAGACTTTTCTGTTCATATTGCTGAGACTCTTCTGTACATATGCTGCTAGCTTATAGAGAGCCCAACAACACTCCAGCTGCTCTATAAACAGAAAGTCATTGCCTTAGGAGTACATGGTTTTATGACAAAAACAAATATCCCTTTTTACTTCTAGCAGTATTACAGAGTTACTATACTGAGAGAAAATGGTATGAAATAGCACTGGGTTGGTGCATCACCAGTGGAGTACATGGTAAGAGGCTAGGTGTGATGCCCACATGCACAGTCCTGCTGATTTTCAGTCGGATATATCTCTAAGAATAAATGTTCGGCAACACTGAGAAAGCACCCTAGTCATCTGTTTCAATGAAGCTGTGATGGCATAAACTGGAGGGGATTGCCACATTCTAGTGAGATTGCAATTTGGACTGCTGAGCTTTCATTGCCAAAGGGGATGCTTGGGAAGCAATGAGCTTATCGTTACTTTTAAGTGTAAATTGACAGATAGGAATAGAGAGTTGTCCCCTCTCTCAAACCAATTTGAGATCAAGATTCTAAAGTCATTCTACACAGAACTGAATGCTGACACACAGGAACCTTTACTGGTGGGTAGCTTGTGTGACGATTCTTGTCTGAATGCAGCTTCAAAAGCAATCAGATATTCCTTTTTTTGAAATATTCCAAGAAAGTTTTTTGCCTAGTGGAGATTTTGAAAAATAACCATTGAAGATTAGGCTCCTAAGTTAATTTATAACTTATTAAACAAACTGCAGAGTCTCAAAAGTTCTCAAATTCTACTATGGTTAGAGCATCCTTGGAAGTTTAAAACCAACAAAGATGTGAGGGTGGTCTTAAGGACCTGCTCTTTCTGAGTAAAAGGACAGTGTATGAGGTAATATTTCTGTCAACAATAATAAGTATATAAAAAAATGTTCAAATCCTCCTATGAAATACTCCTCTCTATGAAGAGACTATGAAAGAATAATTATGACCTTTTTTAGTATAACAAAAAGTAAGTTTTCACTCTATGAAATATTTGTATGCAATTTTTTTTTGCCTGAATATTTAAAAAAGTCTTAGTTTAGGCTAAAAATATAGGGTTGGGTTTTAAAGTTTTGGAGGCTTTTTATCTGGTTTTGGAGATTTTGTCTGTCAAATACGCAGAAGTTTAAAAATTAAAAGTTAACAAAATGTAAAATTTCTTTTTGGCATGTAATATGTATTTCATTATAATCCTAACAATTTTGATTAAAATAAAAACATAATTATTTTTGCATCAGAATTCATAGTTAGCAATTAGCTTTTTGTTATTCCAGAACAAAATATTTCTGCAGCATATGCATTTTCATGTTTGTGTTCTGAACAATTATGTTTTTCTATGTAAATAACTTGTCCTCCAGTAATTTACGACTTTTTAAAAATGCTTCTATAGTTCAATACAACAGTATTAAAGCTAACACTAAACTTAATTAAGTAATTAATAAAAATATTTGAAAAAAATACAATCATATTATTTGTTCATGTGGATTAAGAAATCCTGTAGTACAGAGCAGATATTTTCTTTTTCTTTCTAGTGAATAGTTAAGTATGATCCTATAGGCCTGTTTGAATTTGTAATTCCTCTGGCTCATTGTGTATTTACTTACCAGAGTTAAGTAAAAAAGTAAATGTGTTTTTGTTGTGGTTTAAGAATGGTTCTTCCTAATTAAGTGCTTCCACTGAGACTCTGCACACTTCCTCTCCCTGCAGTGGGATGGAAAGAAGAACTGGAGACACAGAAGGCAAAGATCATGGTTCAAGATAAGAACAATTTACTGGAAAGAGCAATGAGATAAGAAAATGAACTGTAGCAGCAACAGCAGCAATACTAGTGACAGAGGGTGCAAGAAAAGAAGTGCTACTGCTCCCTGTGGAAACCCCTGACAACAGAAGATTCCTGACCTGCTCAGAACCAGCATCAGCCAAGCTCTTCCTCTGGCTTGGAACTGGGGCCATCCCACCACTCCCTCCCTCACACTTACTCAACCATAAGGAAATAAACCCTGTTCTGGCTGGAACCAAGACAGTTTCTGTGCTCCTGCTTTCCTCCTTTTCTTCTGTTTAACATAAAATTTTTGGTTTAAGTGAAGGATAATGCAGTCTGGTAGGGACCATGCAAGGCACCTGCCCAGAGCAGGCTCAGCCATGGGGAAGACTAGGTTGCTTCAGGCTTTTCCCAGGCAGTTGTCCTCTGTCACTTCCTGCAGGTCCCTGATAAAAAAATTTGTGCAATCTAGGTCCCAGAAATACCCCTGAATCACTCACCTTGTTAACAGTTTCCAGACTGGCCCATTATTCACTATTGTCTGAGCCAAATAAACTGGATCCATTAATTTTCCAGTGACCAAAGTCAGCTACTTCCTGTATTCTCCTCTTTTTTTTTCCCCCACTGGAACTCTGTCATGATTTTTGGTGAGTCAAACTTATCTGTTAATACATCTACCTGTTATCGCAATATGGACTATTGTATCATTAGAGTAGTCAGTTTTCCTGACCTCTTTTGCTTTCCCTGATATGTCCTATGTCACTTTCCTAATTAAGTTGAAATCTGCTCTAAAAGTAGATTTGATCCTAGACCCCTTTTCTTGTGAACTGGAACTTGAATGTTACTACATCCCAGACGATCACTGATTGTCACGGATTCATCTGCTGTTCTGTACTAGTAAAGGTAACTGTGAGCAGATCCAGCCATGCACCACTCTTGGGTGGGCCATCTATATCACTCTTCAGAAACCAAACCTTTTCTGCTTGTGTTTTTAGTAGATAGTTACATTTGTAGTCTCCTAACGTGTAAACTTACTATCAGGTAAATGAGAATCCGAATAAAGGAGACCCAGTCAAGCACTCATTCATTTTTCTTTATTTGTGATTTGTGAATATATTAAAAAACCCAAAACAAAACAACAAACCCTTACTATAGAAAAGACAAGGCATTTAATCTAGCTTGTAAATATCATTTAATGTCTCTGATATACAAAGCTTCAAGCAGCTAATTATGCTGTGGTTTAAGGACCAGATGGACTACTTTTAACCCCCTCCTAAGGTTTCTGGTGCTTAATGCTTCACAGAATCAAAGCTGCTTCCTTAGGCTCAACTTTGAAATTAAGATCAGTGAATACTTCTTAGTGCTCCCATGTTGCCATCCTTGTGTCCACCCGCATGCTCTCCACTGTGAGAGCAAGGGTCATGAAACTGAAACAAAAGCTGACAGCAAAGACAGATGTTCTTAATAAAGGTTAGACAGTTTTCAAGAAGCAGTTTCAAGCACAAATAAGGGGATTGAAGTTATATGTAATGGGATTTTGCAAACTGATTTGAGAACCAAAAGGTTGGGAAACATATTATCAGTGCAAGATGCCATGGTAACAGCATTGATATACAAAGCTAAATCCTTTCAATGCCAAATGAACAGAAAAGTGAATGAGTAAAGTGAATGAAGTTATTGGCATTCAAGAAGGCCCAGAATACAATGATATCAAACTTCCCGAAATTATTAGAGAAACAACTCTTGGCAGATATTTTACGTCATATGTTTCACACTGTTCAGCAAGTAGCTGATTCATCTAACAACGTAAAGTTGACAAGTCAGTGTAAGAATACACACTTTCCCTCATTCTTTCCCTCTACAAGAACACAGAGGTAAATTAACTAGTTAATCAACAACTGAGAAATGTCAGTAAGCAAAGTACAGGGACATCCTGAAAGAACATAACACATGAATCCCAAATACACGAAATTTATTCCTGAATTAGGCTGGCTTACTTTTGTAAAAATGAAGAAAATGCCCAGATTTATACAGTTTGTGTTAGCTACAAAGCAACTATCTGCAGGATATAGCCACAGTAATTATTTTGCTTCCCTTCATCATTGTTTTGGGGGACTAATAGTTTCTTATGAGTTGAAACAGAAAATTCACCATCTCTGAATGGTAAATCCACTATTTTCTGTATGCTGTTGTGAACTGCACAGAACTTCTGTTTTGTAATGATCATCACCTCCTTACTTTGAATTGCTGTAATAAATTATTATGTTTACATACTCTGCAACTGCATGCAGACAATATCAGAGGTTATATTTTTCTTTTCACTTTAGTTGAGCTGGAATTCACAGATGCCATGGGCCTATTAGTCTCAGTGCCAGCCTGAGAAGGGCAAAGAGTCTTGTCCTGGCCATACTGAATGGGGATAACTTTTCTGGGTCTGTGCCAAGTGTTCTGTTGCTTAACTGAGGCAATAAGAAGAGCCTGAGCTGAAGTTTTTAATGGCAGTCTAAATAATGGATCATAACCAAATAAGGCATTCATTATTATATAAGCTACCAAAATAAACAGCTCCTTGGTCACCCCAACTTTAGTGCTATTTTAGGAGTATTTAAGACACAGCTCCCAGAATTCTACAATACTAGATTAAACTTGTCTCACACTGTAAACTTTTCAAAAATTAATTTATTTTATTAACTTTTCTTAAATGGAACTGGAAGGGTTTTATTGATTTTTTTTGTAATTGAACAAGCTGGTAATTAAGCCGACTAGAGATTCTGGTTTCTTTTAAGCAGACATTTTACTATATTTCAGTCTCATGATGCAGTTTAAAGAAAAAGTTTCTGCTTTTAGTACTTGGATCGGACTGTAATATTGGGGGAACTCATCTGGAAACACTCATGGGCCTGATTCTGAGTTTATAAAGCCATTGTACATCTGGTCTAACGCTAAGGAAACTAGTTACACAAGATCATATTTAGGGACTTAATAGACAAAAACAACCTTTGTCTTTATTGTACATTAAAGTTTAAGAATTAAAAATAATGGCTTAGAATTTGGTAGTTTACTTGTAGACTAACAGTCTCCCTGTGTGAGTGAAATTTGCTTTGGAGCCTATTACCCTCCTCTATCATAGGAGTATTGGAACATACAGTGATTTGGTTCTTTCTCAAGCAATATATTAAGATATATTTAAGTGTTGTAATCTGTCAGAACATGGAAAGCATTATATATCTCTGCAATTTATGGTTCTAATCAAATTTCCTAAGTTAAGTGTTGTTTGTCTTCTTGTGCTGTCTCCTTATAGTTATTGTATTGGGCGTTGTACAAACATTTGTAGAAGACATTCTAAATAGGTAAGAGTCCAAGAAAATGTGTACTGGGAAGATTTTTCTAGTGACAAATGCAAGTAGAACTTGAGAGAAAGTGAGAGGAAAAATGCTTAAATTTTCCATTAAGCCCCACATGCTCTTTTCGGTTTCACTTTGCTTTTTATACTCAGAATTTTTGTTACAGAAAAATCAAATTGTCTGTGACTCACTTGGAATCTGACAGAGTAAATTGGAGTTTCTGCATAGTATGCTATGCTAAATAAAGTAGTGTAAAGACAATACCATAATACTACCTCTTGGTTTATCAAAGTTACTTAAAATATTCAAGCAGTCTTATAACAATAACACTAGATTAATTTATTATGTTATGATATATCTGGCAGAAAATAGACTTTATCTGATCTTGTGTGGATGATTTTGGATGAAATGAAGAACAATTAATATGCCGTGTCAATAATATATACGAACGATAAAATATGTGAGACCCTGACATGACCTAAGCACCAGTTTCCTCAAGGTGTACCCAGCGCTTCACATTGAAAACAAGAAGGGCTCCCTGTTTACAGAAGTTTAAATTCCAATTTTTTCTACCTTAGCAGTTGGCATTTATGAACCTATAGTTTTAGAAATTCTTCACTCTAAGTAATCAAGCAAAAAATTGCAGTGGGTGGATGAGTTATTTCCTAATTGTGAATTTTACCTCTTGGAAGAGTATCAGTGTTTCTTTGAGAATACACTTACAGAGAGAATTGTTATTAGGACATTTTAGTGTGGAACTAGTGTGGTCCAGAAATGTAGGCATTCTCATCTGCTGAAATGCTTAATGAATTTAAACTTTAAAAATTTTAAAAATATTTTTTCTTTGGCACATCACTATAGTATTTTTCCTATAAAACTTTGAAGACACTCTGTTGAGTATGCAAAGTCTGCATCACATCTTAAAATATTGCTTTCTCTGGCAGTATTTTCCCAACAGCCGTGACACTTCAGATTTAATTTTCTTCATCCATAGACTTTAATGTTGGTTCACCATCATTATGCTTGCCAGCACCAGTGCTGGCACTATATAGCTGTGTGAAACTGTATCACTTACCTAATGTCATAGAAAATTGCTGAAAATACTGATCATTCAGACCCAGGCTGTACAATTTCTCTCATCTATCCTCTCTACAATAAAGTTTCACTTTCACCAAAATTTTCCTCCACTGCTGATAGATCTAGTATTGCAAATCACAGATTTTAGACTGGTGAATCATGAAAACAGGTTTGCAGAGAAGTGATTTCCATAAATAAGAAATGGCTGTTAGATTAATCTGTGGGTACATCCACTATTTTCCCTCATTTTCTTATTTTTTCTTTCTTCCTCTGATCTTTTCCTGTCTTTTGCATCTCTCAGCTCTTGGTCATGTTAAAAAATAAGCATTATATTTGCCAATTTTTTTGCCAGTGATTTTACTGATGATCCATATTTAGAAGAAATGTGAGATAATTCCTACTTGTAGTTAATTTCCTACAGATCCGTGAAGTAAAACATAGAGGATTTTGTTCCATTTTTATGCATGAGCTCATGGCAATGTCATTCTGTTTCTTTTGATATTTCAGTTGTGTTAGGGAAGTAGAAGCATTGTAGCTGACCAAACCCTGCTTGGCACCTCAGCACATTTACTTCTTAACATCTGGAGGCGTGACTCCAAGAACATTGTAACTTATGCATTATTTTTCATATTACATTCTCTTTTCTGTGAATAGTTTATATTCTATAGAATTAAATGGAAAAGTTGCTGAAAATATTGTGAGTTATAAGTCTTGGGTTCCAGTGGAAACTGAGGACTCTTTACTACTACGTACAGCTACTACCTAACGTGTGCTACGATTTAAGAATAGTGTCTGATCTGCAGATACATACCTATTTCTGCAATGAAAGCAGAAAAGGTATAACAGAGACTAGAGCATAATAAACAGTCATGCCTCCAATTATAGGTTCCAGAGGTAATAGAAAACACCAGAGTGAGGCTAAATCTTAAATTAAATAGGTTATTTATTGAAACCTAATTGGATCTTAGGGAAAAAAAAAAGAGAATAAATTAATTTTTCTCCAAAACCTGAATTATGCAGAATAAGCATTCCTCTTTACCAGACGTGACAAAAGGCTTTTGACAAACAACCCTTTGATTCTTAAAAATATTTTTTTTTCACTGAAGACTTTATTCTTCAACTAATTTTTATTAATAAGCATTTTAAAAGCTGTATACAGAACATTTTAGGTTGCACGGGTTTGGTCTATTGCTTCCAAGAACAGAAAACTTCTGTATTTCAGTCATGGAGAAATTCTAGAAATACACATCAAACCCTGAAATGCAAAGGTAAAGTAATCAGAAATAAAAGCCAAGAAACAGGAATATATTTTTTAGTTCATGAAGCCATGATTTGACATATAATACATCAGCATGTATGACATTAGTCCCCAAATTAAATATGACATGCTTACCTGACACACACTTCAGCAGGGACATAACCAAATACCTTTCTTTCTTTAAACCTTTAGTATAGTGGAGATGGAGATTATTATTAAAAGACCATAAACAGAATTATGATTTTTTTATCATGCAGTACATCATTTGCCTTAAGGAATTCTGCCATCAGTCATCTTTTTTTCAAAAATGCATCTCCTTATTCTCTCATCATTATATTTTTACTTTATTTTTAACAGTTCACTTCTTTTTAGTCAAAGATAGCATATGCTCAAGACATATCTTGTAGGAATTAGTGATGAAAAAAGGCTTCAAGGTGAGAACAACACTGGTTTCTTTCCTTTCATTTCAGAAATCTTAAGTTATCTTCAGTCTGTATTCCAACTGTATAAGAAACTCAACCAAAATACCAGTAGGTGGATTAATGAAACACTTGTCAAGCTCTTCCCAGGTTCTCTGCTTAAGAACAGAGATGAGGTTACTCATTTGGAGACAAATCCTGTCCTCACTAAATTAAATGACAAAATCTTGCTTTATCTTCATACCACAGACCAGAATCTAAACCCATAATAGAGTAAAATCTGATTAAACTTCAATGCATGTTTTAATGCAGACTGAAATCCCTGGAATATTTCAAGGCTTACACGAGCATTGGTATTGATATACTGCTCCAACATGTGGCCTGATCAGATGGGCTTTCAAATCTAACACTAGCTGTTTTGGAAAAGAAAAATAAAAACACAAACATATATTGATATTGGATACACAATTCTTCATATTTATTCCCAGGCTGATCTCCAACACTTAGGAACATACTTTAACACAAAGACATTAAGCTGGTCTTCCCTTTTTATGGCTCCTTGGTTAAAATTAGGCAGGTGCCTAGCCAGAGGTAAGCATGTTCCATAGAATTGCCCTGAAGTAGTGTTCTCACGTGGGTGATTGTTGCTCTACAGAAATAATAACGGACAGCAGTTCTGTGAATTCAAACATAGGTGCCTAAATAGAGTTTTACAAAGGGGCACAATAGCTCGAGACTGCCAGATCCAGGTGCTCTGACCCAGGCTCTGCAGTTTAAATGATCAAGATTTCCATCTCATGTTATTAAAAATAGATGCAATTTTTTTGTGTAATACGAAACTGTTAACACATAATAGGTTATGAATAATAAAGAAATAACATAGCACTCAGTCATACATGAAAGAATACTTTCTTCCTAATGGGGATACGTGAAGCCATTTAGTTGCTTGATCAAAAGAAAAGAGACAATTAAGAACACACAGTTTGACGTTTTAGGTTGAACATTTTCATTTTCTTTTTAAACATTTTTAACAAAAATATTATCAAATACAAGTATAATTACCAAATAATTTAAAAGTAAATGTATTTGGAGTTATGGTTGCTGTTCTATAAATGAACATAGTTAATATATAAATATTACTGTCCTGAAATAAAATTTTATTTTTTCCTCATTAATATCTTCTGTCATGCTTCCTGAGCAATGGTAGTTCCCAGGAAAAGTTCCCATTATGACCCATGGGGTGTTTGCGCATGGGTGCATAACTAGTCTCTTTTACGTAATAGAAGCTTCATTACAGCAACCTGAAAATGAAAGATTATGTCAGCAAGTACATTTTTAGCATCCTTGCAATCCAAAGGTAAGAATCACCTCCTTAAAGATAAATTTCTCTCCTTTTGTAAGAAAGCTAATTCACATATATATGAGTGCAATTCTTTCGTAATTTCTCTCATCATATGCACATTTGTACTATGTGTAGCATACAGACACAGACTTTGAACAATGGGCAATTATATTTTATGCACAGTCAGAAAAAAATACATATCATCTTTTCCAGTTCCCTTTAAAACAAGGTTATTGTGAAAGTATTTTAACACTAACAGTTTGTAACTTAATTGAATGTTCTTTCTTAGAATAGTTAGCTCTGACTAGTATGAGTAATGAAAGAACAGCTATGAAGAGCTTGTATGGACGAAGCTGTGCCACACAAATTAATCATGTGAGGATACCATGTTTTCGGAGCTGCTTGAAGGCACCTGGTCTTTGCAGGAATGGTCCTTTTTGCCTTCCAGGTGGTTACAAATTGCTGAGTCATCTTCTCAGTTTCCTGCCAGAGAGGTTAGACTGTCCCAGAAAAAATGATCAAGAGCAGTTTCACAAAGTGTTTCTTGCTATATATTTTTCTGTGTATTCCCTATTCCTCTTATCTCATAACTTTTGTTTTGGGATGGGACAATTCAACCTCTTTCTGTTCATTGTGGTTATAAATATGCTACATGTCATAATGTCTACTGCTTTTCTTTAGAGATGATAGTTCATAAAAAGCAAAGGTCTGAGAATAGAAGATGGTTGAAAAAAAGAAGCCTGTGTGCCCACAGAGACCTAAAGGTAGAAGTAAAATATGATAGTGTTTTGCATCTTTAAACTGTCAGGTTTGCATTTTTTCTAGGTTTGCATTTTCTTTTGCTCAAGCTTCATTATCATTTTTCTTAAATGGCCAACCTCAGCCGCAGTTTTCATGCACGGCTTGCAAAAATGAAATAGATTATGCCCCAAAAGAAGTGCTGTTGATGTACAAAATCGAATATTTACTACTAGAACTAAATTCTTAAAAAAAAGCAGATATGCAAACCACCTTTCTTACTGTATTAGTTGGGTATAGTTCAGCACTGTCTCTGTTAAACATCAGTTATTTCAGATAGTAGAGGTCGTAAGTTCTGGCAGACACTGCGGCTTGGAGATTTTCTCAATTCTGATACATATTAACTTCTACATTAAATTTGGAACATACTATTTTTATTTCTAGTTTATTTCTATGTGGTTTTGCCTTCCCATGTTTTTTCTTCCAGTTGCTCTTTTGACCAACTATGCA
This sequence comes from Callaeas wilsoni, assembly GCA_013398955.1. Taxonomy (NCBI): domain Eukaryota; kingdom Metazoa; phylum Chordata; class Aves; order Passeriformes; family Callaeidae; genus Callaeas; species Callaeas wilsoni. The sequence goes on along the minus strand of VWPU01014169.1, from coordinate 2,898 downwards.
ACACTTACTAATATTAAATCCACCTCTGCCTTTCACAAAGTTTGAAAAACATAGTGTAATGCTCAGGATACAGAAGGGTGGTTCATTTGGGCTTCACTGTTAGTTATCATGAAGCAACCTCTTTAAGATATGATACTGAACAAAACTTTGGTACTCATGAAAGATAATATATAGCACTTTATTACTGCTGGAAGAAATTTGCAGTGAAATGCAAGAATATCATACAGTAAACCATAAAAATAAAAAAAAAAAAGACTGACGATTGAAAGGAACATAAGAATGGAAGATATATAATTCCTATTTGATACAGAGTGTTAAGATCTCAGAATTCCTAGTCTTCTACTGCATTTAGCAGTGTTTTACTCTATAGATAAAATCAGTTTTAAAATAATTAACAATGCCATATTTAATTGCAAATTAAAGTACTACTCACAAGTGATCTACCAAAGGGCAAAATACCACTGGGAGGAAGAGCGCGGAGGGAAATATTTTTCTATTCTTCTTTTATTGTCCTTCCCAGCCCTCCCCCCAAACTCTGAACCTTCATGCTTCAAACTAGGTCAAATTGAGTTGAAGTGAAGCTTAAAGAAAAGCCAGCAATAGTCAGTACAAGGTGCTCTTCGTCGCCTATACTCTTTTAAGGGTAGCTCTCTAGCTTGCGCAGGATGAACCTCGGAGATGGAATCATATCCGCAGGCGGACGGCGCGCCCTCTGCCACCTCCAGGACAGGAAAGATCCCGCTCTGGCCCTTTCTCGGGTTGCGTCCCCTGTCCCGCTGTGCTGCCGTGCGGTGACGGCGGGGCGGGCCCCGCGCAGCCCCGCGCCCTGGCAGGGTGGCTTCACGCCGCGGCCTTCCCCGGAGGCTGCGCGGGGCTCTTGGAGAGGCTCCGGCCCGTGCGGGGCCGCTCCTCAGCCCCAGCCTGGTGCCACAGCACGAGCAAGTGCTCACGGCTCAGCATCTGCGGAGTAGCAGCGCACCGGCAAGATAGAAATGCTCATCTAAGGGTTGGGAAACGCCTAGCATGGGAAGAAATCACCTTGATTCAAAAAATCCCGGGAGGAGGCGGGGAGGGAGGAGGGGGAAAGCGTTTCGCAAACCCCAGAAATCAATAGGAGGTAGCCGGCATACTGAACAAAGTTTTACTTTAATGCAGATGAAGTGAAAATTAAAATCCAACCAACCAACAAAAAAACAACCCAAACCCAAACCACTAAAATACCCCCCAATCAAACTCCACAGAACACAAAGATACCCCAACAACAAAAATCCTTTCCCCCCCCCCCCCATAAAATGTTAAAGGTCTGTGAAAAGCATTTGCGCATTGTTGTGGGGAGGCAAATGATTGAAAACGTTCCTCTTGGAAGACAGTATTGACCAGAGTTAGAAATACCTTTGTAAATTAAATCTCTATGGGATCTATTTCTGGAAAAATCTTAATTAAAAATAGCGCAAACACAAAACTATATTCTTAACTAAAACGAAAATCCCCTCCCCCCACCCGGTCTGTTCTCAGACCGTGTAGTGTTATCAGTGGAACTGGAAATCTTACAGCAATCACCCCAGCATTCTGCTGTAAAGAAGTGGGAACTGGGGGGGGAGGGGGGTGAGAGAGGGGAAGGAGGGCGGGGAGGCGGCTCCAGCGGGTCTCATTGCTGGGAGATACTTTGAGGGCAAAGTAAAAGTGCCCCCTCGGGAGCGGCGCTCCGCTTCTGTCGCCACCGCCGTCTCAGATGCTACAGTATCAGGCGGAGAAGAAAAGAAAGGAGTTTGGAGTTGATGTACACGCCGGAGCAGCAGTAAAAAGATATAAGATATCGACACGCTCAGCTGCATCTTGTTAAAAGCTTCCTGCGGGTTGGCAGAATGAAATCTTTATTTAAAATACACAAACTATCGTCAGGGGAGGAACGGAAGGGAAAACACTAAAAGGGCCAAACGCAGTGCTTAACCCACCGGTGTAAGCAAAAGAGGAGAAGAGATGAGATTGGTTTGGGGCGAACGGAAGAGGGGGGAGGGTGCTCTCCTTGCAGCCCAGCCACAGAAGCCACCTGGGGACTCGGTGTCTTCACTCAGCTTTGGAGACTTTCTCTTTGATGGTGATAATGATAGTTGCTCTGGTACGGGAAAGAGACTTAGGAATACCAGAAGCAGAATGTGTGCTCACATTTGGGTGTGAATGATAGGAAAACGTGCCTCGGCACCACATCCACAGCAGCGCTCTCCTAAGTAGTGGTAATATTATTTTATTATCGCCAGCCGGTGGCTTTAAAGGTGCATTATTTTAATGCATTATTAATTGTTTTCTCAGGGCGAGAGGAAGGTGGAGATTTGTCTTATTATTATTAATAGCGAGGAGCTCGCTCCTGTCGCACACGCCGGGGAGCGCGGTGGGAGGAGGCAGCTCCTGGGGAGGCGGGTGGCGGAGCGCGCCCGGGCACCGGGCTCCTTGCGCGGCTGCGGCGCAAACACGCGGGGCTCGGCGCAGCCCCCGCCGCGCCCTCCCAGTCCCCTAGCCCGGCCCCTCACCCTCCACCGGTCGGAAAGTTCCGCGCGCAGCGACCGGCGCGGCACCTCGCGGCAGGCGCCTCCCCATCCCCAGTTCCGCGGGGGCGGCGTGGCTCCGCGGCCGCCAAAGTTGCGGCGGGGCCGGGGGGCTGCCGTCGCTGCCGGCCATCAAGTGGCTCGTTAAGGAAATGCAGGTGAGCGGGCTGAGCGGCGGCGGGGGCTGCGCGGGGCCCCGCGGGGAGCGCGCCCCCCGCACCGGCCCTCACCGCCCCTCCGGGCCGCTCGCCGCCCGCCTGTAGACGGCAGTGCTTGCACCGAGAGCTGGCGGCCGCCGCACCCGCGGCGAGAGCCGCTCCAGCGCCCCCCGCCCCGCACACACACAGACACACAC